>VZSR01000001.1:1164435-1246152 GCA_013398615.1 Brachypodius melanocephalos | reverse complement strand
AGTGTGCTGCCCTGGTGGGCTCTGTGCTAAGGGGCCAGGGCTGCTGGTCCTCCTCGTGTGGGTGCAACTCCTCTTAGGAAAGCAATCGGATGAATTTAACTGGATTTGATTTGAGGGTTCTCTTGAGTACCACCGGTGGGTTTTTACAAATGTGTCCTGTTAGACCTCCTGGGACTGAGGAGGAGAGGTGGATGGGTATTTGGGATCACACAGGCCTGCTCTGTGGTGTTACTGTGCCAGGTGTCCCCATCTGAGTGTGGGAAGAATAAGAAGCAGGTCTTTATTTTATTGATTTTTTCCCCTAGAATAGTGGTAGCTCTTCCTTAATTGACAGGAGCACTAAAGGAGCATTTGAGAAGAGCACATGGAGACTCCCAGATGTTCCAGGTGATGGCCACAAGTTAGGCCTTGAATCCCAAACAATGGACTTACACCCCATCCCAAGCCAGCTGCCCTTCTGGCTTTAGACTGGTTCACAACTGGACTCATTTGCAAGCTCAGTCCTTTCTGGCAACCCTGGAAACCAGAAGTGTTTCAGGTGAAGCAGAATGAGAAGGAAAACCCAATGGACAGACAGAACATTATGTGCTCTGTGTGAGCTGTGGTTGGGAAGAATCGACACAATGAATCCGGGATATGCACGGCCCACCTTCTGCTGTGAGGATCCGCCCCTTTGCACCCAGCAGCACAACTTCCAGGGATATTTCCTCCAGGAGTCACCTGCAGCACTGTGCCCCTCTGCAAGTGCAGTGGCTGCAAATCCCTCGCTCTCCATGTGCCTGTGTGAGCTATCCCCATGGCAAAGCAACTGATACTGGTCTAAACACATTTGTGTATCTCTGTCTGACATTTGCTCTGTTAAAAGGTCAGCCTTCTGCAGCAGAGACAGGAGCCATCATCCTCATTATCACATATTACTGCCAATTTCCAGTTCCAAAGTTTCCAGTGATTTCTGCTGCTGCTCTGGCTGGGGCAGGCCAGCACAAAGTGCTGTGTGCCAGCCTGGAAGCTCTGCCCTGAACCACGCCAATGATGCTCAGGGAGAGAATCAATGACCATTTGGGAAAAATTTGTGGAAACTCAGTGAATTTCTTGCTGCAGTAAGTTCATTGCTTGCAGTGTCGAGTTGGGGAAATATGTGACAAATTTAACTCAGAAATGCAAGTCTGCAGGAAGAAAGGGCTGTTCTGCAAAGAGCCATTCATATTTTTCAGTCTTCCCACAGAAGGGCTGCTCTCAGTTTCTCTGTAATCTCTGATATTTCCTAATATCAGAGCATAGTGCTGGCAGAGGCAGAACCTGGGGCTAAACTTCAGTCTGTGTTCTTGCTCAGAGGAAGTGGATTCTGGGACCTCTTTGGCTTTTGAACGTCTAGAGGCTAGGCTCAGAAGCAAAGGAGAGGGGGAAAAAAGTCATATTTTTCTTGTTAAACGAAGGTCTTGCTGATGGGAAGGCACAGATGCTAAAATAAAAGTGTGTGTGACACTGGAGTTGGGCAGGCTCTTTGGGAGTTCACGGGGGAGAGTTGTTTGCTCTCTGTTTTCCATATCCCTCCTCCCTCCCACCAACCTCAGGAGCAGTTATATGGATCTTTAGATACAAAAGGGACTCTAAATGTCTGTGGGGTAACCCCATTGTGGAGAGAGCAGATATTGTTCTTGCTTTTTGCACTTATCTGGTTATGTCCAAAGAAGAGGCTCAGGAAAAGCATTTCCTCGATTGGTAGAGGATTGGTCTCCTGGCTGGGAGAGGGATGAGCATCTTGCTGGTCCTGCTCTGAGTCTGACAAACAGCATGGATGGCCACTGGCTGACATTCCCAATTTTTCTGCTGACTGTTACTGTGCTGTAAGGTGGCCACTCAATGGTGGTTATGGGAGAGGGGATGATAAATTGCTGATTTAGTAATTGCAGAGTTGGGGGAGAGGAAGGGCCTTACTTACTTTGGCCTCAGATATGGGTGAGACCTGGGGGAGCCTTTTGGAACAACAAAGTTGAAAGAACAAATGCCTCACAGCACAGTTTTAACGTAGGTTTGGTTCTTTTTTTTTTTTTTTTTCCTAACAACCATAAAGAAAATATACTTTGCAAGCAAAATTTTTTTTTCCACATTCTTCCCCTTAGTTTTTATCCTTCATGTGGTGGTGGCAGACCACAGAGCTGCAGTCAGGGAAGGCAAAATCTGTGCTGGTATCTGCTCTGAAGATATTCAGATACTAGAGCTGATGGTGTAGTAATTTCTCTAAGTGATGCACCTACCTGCTCAGCTCTTCAGTAATTCAGGTGGGTACCCACTGGAGAAGGATTTCCTTTTGGATGGGCTACCACAGAAGCAGGGTGAGTCTGCAGGATGCTTTAGGCACGTTCCTACCCTAATTACCCCTAGCTTTTCCCTCCCTGCCAGATCTGGAGTGAGAGAAATCCCTGATTGGGAAAAAGTATTTCACATAATTTCCTTGCTCTTGCATTTTTGTCTTACAGAAAACATTATTTGGTATAATGTTTCTAGGTGCTTGGGGTGTCCCTTTCCCTTGTGCCAGTTTATTTATGCTAATTCAGTAAAGCAAAAGGACTGCATCTGAATTCATTGCCATTGAAGTTGTGACTGAGGACAATTGCAATATAACAAGATGAGGATGACCTCCTTTTATCTGCTCTTGCTGCTATGGAAAGTTAGTGCCGGCTTAAACCCTGGCTGCCATTAATGAAAAATTCCACTATTTTTATTAAATTTCAGAATCATCTCCGCCAGCATGAAAAACAATGATATTGGATTTCTTTTTAAAATTAACAATGTATGTAACACAGTGAAAAAAGCTGACATTTACTTAGTGCCTGGGAGCAAAGAGACTGCAAGGCAGACGGCGAGCTCTCCTTCATCCTGCAGCCTGGGAATGTGAGCTGGAGACGTGGGAAGAGGTGGCTCGGGGTGGATCACACAGCCAGGATGAAAGCCAAGAAACACCACCACTATTGCTACCTTTCTGCAGTAGGAGAACGTCAGGGCTCGCGGGGGAAGAAAAGAAAAGATTTATTTTAGCAGCTGGCCTGGATGTCTGCCAAAATGAGAGGGAACTCAGAAGTGGAGCCTGGGATCTTGGTTCAAGGATGCAGGAGGTGTGAGCTGGGGCTGGACAGTCACCAGCTCTGATCTGTTCCATGGTCAGGCCGGGAAGGGACCTTGAACCCCCTTCAGATGTCGAGGGACATTCACTGTCCAGCTGATGTGCACCATCCTTCTTCTTATGCAGTGAGGAGCCAGCCAGTGAGGGGAGCTGATGTTACTCTAACTTGACTTTAGATTTTTAAGGCATGTTTATTTATGGTTTAAAATTATGGCGTTAGCATTTTACCTTGGGTTCATTTCAAAATTCACTCTCTTTAGGAAGTTTCTACTGCAATCAGCAGAATCCCTTATAAAAGTAAAAGCAGGGAGGTCCTTCATACCTGTTTGCAGCCACTGCAGAAGGTGCAGTGTCTAGTAGAGACCAGCCTATCTCAGGCTGGAAGTGTTATTTGATTGACAGTCCGGGGCAATCTGGAAATGAGCTTGCTCTTGAGGAGAGTCCACAGATCACTAGGAACATATTCTTAGAGGGAAGTATCCTCACTGTCTTCCTAATTCATTCCTCCCCACTTTATCCAACATGTATTGCTGCTGGATTATTGACTATGTGATTTCTTTGCTTGCTGCCACAATAGAAAAGGCATTACAGTACAAGACAGGGAAATAAAGCAAGGCTCTGTGTGTTAGACTTGTGATAATGCTAAGTAGGGCTGGCACAGGGCTTACTCCTCATCTAGGGCTTGGTCCCCACCTTCCACTGTGGATGCTCTGTGGATGCTCAGAGGATGCTCTGGATGTGTAGAGCAAACGTGGGATGAGAGATCTGGCCAAGGTCCCCCTCCACCTTTGCTGTGGGGGACTCCTGATGCCTCTGGGGGGCCCCACGTAGCACAGGAATTGCTCCTTTCCAATGATGGCAGGCAGGACCAGCCCACACAATCTAGGTTATAAAGGGATTTACCTGGAGCTGTGAAAAGTCATCCCACCTGCAAACACAGACAGGCACTGAGCATGCAGGGAGACCATGCAGGAAACTCGTGCTAAGTCCTGTCACTCGTGAAAGTATCAGTGCCACAGATGTGCTCTTGGCACTGAAGTAACTCGAAATATCACAATCCACTCTGCTTCCCCAGGTTTTCAGGAGCAGGATCTCACTGTTGTGTTTAAATTCCTTTCTCACAAGGAGTGCTTGGGAGAGGTGCTGCAGATTTCTCCTGTTACCTACCTTGGCTTCCAGCCTTGGGTTGGGTGCACTAAGCACAGTGCAAAGACGCATTAGTAAAGACAGACATGCATGCAAAGGGTGCTCTGTCCATCTATACCATCACCTGATCAGTCCTGATCAGCAGTTGGGAATTATAAATAGCCTAAAAGCAGCTCGCCATCATCCTACACCACCATGGTAATAAATAAGTGCATATTTTTAAAAGGCTTTTTACTCTTAGAAGAGAAAAAGATATAATAGCTTTTTTTTTTTTTTTAATATGTCACATAATTTATTCCAACAAACAGATGTATTTTGTTGTTGCCATTATCATTTGATGAAATTCTTTAAAGCTGGTCCAAGGTGGTGCATTTTCAAATATAATGTATACAGTACATCTAGCAGTTAGTGGAATTTGGATGTGCAGCATAGAATGGTCATTATTTTTACTGAAAAAAATAAAGGCACTAATTACTTACAGACAAGATACTTAGCACAAACAGATAAGCTTCAAAATGAAAAATTCTCGGTTTATGATAATTATGTTCTCTGCTTTGTTTTCAGAGACTGATAATTTGAGGCTTTAAAATCACCAGGAAGCCATTAATTGGAATTCTTCAATAAAAAATAAATTACATAGAAGTTCATGATGAGTTGTAAAAACACAGAGACTGTATTATGCAGTGAGCGACATTGCTCTACTATTTATAGACATGCAGAGCTATGTAGCAGCAAAAACTGTAAAGAATTTGAGATATGCAGATAGCAATTATTCACGGATACCAACGATCTGCAGATATTTCAAATAACTGCTTTTAGCAGATCAGCTATCCAATAAAAGCAGGGCTTTATTTCCAAGTGGCACTCTTCTAGCATGTTGCTTCTTGTTTTTGACATCTTGTATGACATTATTCTCCTAGAGCTGATTGTAATGAGGAGATGTGGAAATCCACCTACGGGAGCAGGAACTCCGCTCCACGTGTGTGTTTATCAAGAGGAGCAGAGGGAATTTCTCTTAGGAAGGTTGGTCACTGTGGTCCTTCCTCCTGTAGCAGGCTGAGATCCTGAAATCCATAGCAGCTGACCAAAAGAAACTGTACTGTTTTTCTTTCCTGCCCCATTTTTCTTCTGTCCCATTTTTCTTTGCTTTCACCTGGGACCACACCCTTAGGGATGATCCTGCTGGTGGAGGGACTAAGGATCTGCCCAGTGGCACTGAGCACAGAATTTCCCTTGACTCAGGAAGGAGCCAGACTTGCTCCTCCCTGGAGCTATGTGAGCAATTTGGGGGAATTTAGAGCTGCTGCAGACATCTTCTGTCCACCCACGCTCTTCAAGCACTCACTTCTGTCCTTCTGGACACATGGGACAGGGCCACCAGGCTTCCAGCAGCTTTGGAATCTCCCATGAAGAGACTGGCGTTCCTGCTTTCCTGAGAGAGATCTGACACCTCTTTGCTATTGTTTGGATGCAGGCCTGAGACTCTGGCCACTAATGGGGCTCAGTTAATTGTCTGGCCAGAGGATATAAAATACTGCTGTATTCCAGCTATGCTCTTTTCATGACCACTGACACCCTGGGCTCCTGCAAGGAGCTCTTTAGATAAAGCAAGGAACAAAAGTGATTGCAGGGATCCTTGACACGTGCCACCTAGTAAAGGAAACAGAGCAGGTTTCAGCTCATTCACCACTGAGCTCAAGGGGATGCACAAAGGAGTGAAGTGGCCTTGGTAGAGCCTGGCCTAAAGTTACACTTCAGGAAGACAGAGGAAGTGTTTGCTGAGGACCTGATCAAAGGCTCTCTCTTCAATGCCAGTTTAGTGCCTTCTGGCCACCTCTGTTTGCAGGTACCATTCAAGGGCTTGATGTGACTCCCAGGCAGGTTCATTCTCACTGGATCAGCAAGCACAGAGCTGAAAAGCATCCTTTTAATATTTTGTGGCTAGAATTCATCAAAAGTATCAGCTGGTTTATCCCCCCCTCCTTTGTTTGTTTAGATCTGCGTTAGCACAATCTCAGGGAAGGCCGGACAATGCAAGAGAGACAAGGATAATGTGAGACAATGGAAAAGAGTCTGCAGGGAGGCTGCTACAGTGTCAAGACCAAATGGCATCGGGTCAGGAGACAAAGCCATACAACAAAAATATTGGGTCACTGCTGCCACTTGAGGAGTATCGTAATTCTTGGAGAACAAAACCTCCCATACATCATCCAAAAATCAATTGATAAGGGATCTCAGAGAGATTAAAAACTGTTCCCTCCCATTCATTAGTAAAGGTGGCTTCTGTCCAAAGCTGATTGTTGGTGTGGGCCAACTATGATAAATGCTCTCTTACGCACCAAAAAGAAACACGTCTTAATGAGCGATCAGCTTGTGTACATTTTAATTTCCAAATTGCTACTGAGTCCATACACAGTTCCCCAGAAGTGACAGTGCTGCTCAGAGGCATGCTCCCCTAAGCAACACTTTGCTTTCTTTGTAGGCTCATGGAACTTTTTGATGCCAAGCCAATCCCAGGACCTGGTGTCTGTGTATGACTCATATTGCAACAATGAGCTATTAACTTCTGTTTCCATGTATTGTAAAACAAGGAGTATTCGTACGTGGTTAGTGCATGGCACCTCAGCATTTGTGGGGTGTGATTGCAGTGACTGGGCACCCACAGCTCCTGTTCACTCACAGTTCCTGATGCTCACTGTGGGAAAAGCTGCTTCCCAACGGGATGGTTCTGCCTGTTCTCCATGACTTGGCTATGTCCTCTTTCTCCATGCGTGCCCTAGCCTAAAAAATGTCCTTCTGTAGTTCCTGTGCTCATTTGGGTGGGCAGCAACTGGGAGGTCCCACACGGCTGCACCCAGGGCAGCACAGAGGACATGACACAGAGCCTGCCTTTGCTTTCCTCCTGCATCCCTGAAGTTTGCAGCTCAGCACTGAGCCAGTTCTCAGTCCTGGAAAAGCCTTGAGTGTCCCATCCTTTCGCAAACCCCTCAACTCTTAAGGCACATCGGTGACATTTACTCCGTGTCTCTAAATTACTCTCAGTAGCGTGATGTTTGGGCCAGTGAAAGTGATGCTGCAAAAGGTCACTTGATGGACCTCCATGCCCTGTTTTATTTACTTAGTTTATTTGGCTTGCAATGGAGACAGGACATTCTTAATATGTTGGCCATGTCACAGGCAGCCAAGCTCCAGTGCCCAGCACCTCTTCGGATTAGAGCATTTGTAGGAGGTGTCAGAAGAAATGGAGGGAGTTCAGCGTATTTTTTTTGGTATGTCACAATTTCAAAGGATTTCTGAAATTTAATGAACTCATTTAATAGGCATAATTGTCTTGAGTACATGTGAGAAAACTTCTGAAATAGCAGAATTAGGCATGCTCCATTTTGTAGCCTTTCAATGACCTCCAGCAAACGTGTGACCCAGATATGAGAGCCTCCTGTCCACTTGCATAAACATGATGTTTTAAAAAGGCGGGGGGGGGATGTGGGGGCGAATAAAAGAATTGAGCTCTTAATGGCACATGGACAGAGACATCCTGCAATTGCAAAACAAATTCAGCAGCAGATAGAGAATCGCCTCCAGACTCTGCACACCAAAACTCCGCCGCCTCCCTCCAGACTGAGCTTTGCTGGCCGGGGACCTTCGGTCCCAGCCGCCCCAGATTTCCCTGCACAAAGGCTCAAGTGGTAGCAAGGGGCACCGAGCTGCTTCGGGCCCAGGAAAAGCTCTGCTTTAATGCTTGAGTGATGTCCAAGCTGCTGTTACACCATTCATTCAGGGTGCCCTGGAACATACGGCACTTTCTTGTTTCCTGGCCTCGGTGGAGGACGTGCAGAGGTTGTAGTGGCCATGCCAGGCAGTGAGGATGTGGCCGCTGCTCGCTCCAGCCCTCCTGCCACTTGCAGACCAGTTATGGCGCAAGCAAAAGCTATAATTTTAAAAATCTCATTAATTAATATGCATTTTTAATACATCATTAACTTCCCGTCACATCTTGATCCAGAGGAGCTCTGTGGCTGAGTTCTGACCATGGGCTTCCTCGTCCCTATTCGCAGAGAGGGATGAGTGGCTCTTCATTAGTTTAGGCCCACCACTGCCACAGTAAACAGCCCTGATTGACAGGGCTCTGAATTAATATGCACACGCAGGAGAAGGGGAGAGGGTCCTGCCAGGGTACCACTGGTGGCCCTGCTCATGGCAGGTTGTGGCTCCAGCATCCCACCTACCCAATCCCCACTCCATTCATTGCTGTGAGTAAGGTTTAATTAAAAGCAGGAACCTGCAAAGTGTGGCTGGGTTTTAAAATTATATGCTGTTAGTTATTAACTGCTACAAATTAGGTAGATGTTGTTTCAAGGAGAGCAATTTCCACAGCCGGTGCTGGTGGAGCGAGTTGGCGTGGGGTATGGCACAACTTTCCAAAGCAGGGGTTGCCAGCTTTCTCAGAAAAGAGCTTTTTGGCCACTTCTTGGGTTTTACGCATGACTGAGATTCAGCATTGTTCATGCTTGCTTGCAGCAATGATACTTCCCTGTCTATGAAAACTCATTTCTCATTTTAACAATAATTCCCGGGCAGGAAAAAACACGTTCTGGTTTCTCCACTGAGCCAAGTGCTGAAGCAGAATATTGGGCCAAATTATGCTCTGATTTTGCAACTTTAAAATCTGCCTTTGCAAGTTAGTGCTGAATTTAGTTTGTTCCCCTCGGGCATTTTCCATGCAATAAAAATTGTGTTTCTTTTTTTTTTTCTACTTATTTTCTTTTCTTTTTTTTTCTTTTTTTCCTCCTTTTTCTCCTGCCATTTGGAGAAAAGGAAAACTCAAACGAGAGAATGAAGTCAGTTGTTAGATTAAAATTATCTGAACTCTTGGTGTTAGAGGAAAACCATAAGGAAGGCTCACTCCAAATATCTTGCCTGTAAATCTGAATTATCAGTGTGACTAACTGCTGATACAGAATGAGGCATTTTGAGTTGTGGTGGCCAGTCATTACAAAAAACCCTGAAAAACAAAACTCGGAGAAAAGCAACTTTTAGACTTCAACACTTCTGTTCAGCAGTTTAAAGGGAGAAAGCAGTGAGCTGGTTTGAAGATTTTTCCTTCCCCACTACTTTTGCTGCTTCCACAACCCTGCAGGGGAGAAGCAAACAGTCTTTGAGCTGTAATAGGTGTCAAACCAAGCAAATTCAACAAAGTTTTAGTGAGTGAGAACGGAGAGCAGCATTCACAACATTTTATTTGGCAGTCCTTTTATAGGTACTCAGATGTGGAGACTGAGAGTGTGATACATAGAGACAGATTGCTCTGGGTTGGAGAATGGGGAATTTGAGGTTCTACACATAGCACAACTTTTATTGGGCTAAGAAACGCAGAGTGCAAACCATGGTCTGTGTCACAAAGGAAAAAGAAAATGCTCTTCAGACCAAAGTTTTTATGTTAATCTGGTAAAAACTATTACAGAAATTATCACTGGTAACTTTTTAAAAGCCAATAAGGCTGAAGGCCACAATTCACCCATATCTTCAGAGTAGATAATTTTTTTTCCAGGAGTTAACCAATAAATGACATGTAGGGGTGTATATATATGCATGTTTGAGTGTGTATATGTTTTCCTGCAAATGTGAGAAATAAAGTAGTTAGAGAGGGAATGTGAAAGCTCATTATTGTTTGTCATCAAATGTGACAAAGAGACAGAAATTGAAGAGGCTGAGGGGGAAGTGAGCAGCTGTAGCTGTACTGACACTAATAACTTTTCACCAGGGCGAGGCAAAGCATCAGGATGTGAGACCCTCACTCCTGCCCTTTTGAACTTGCTTCTATAGATCAGGATGAAATAGAGAAGTGAGAGAAAGCCTCCTGTCCCCAGTGGGGAGAGAGGAAACCAGCAGCTCATGCAAATAGCTTGGATGAGAAGCTGAACACACGCCCTGCTCACATCCGCAGGGCTGGCCATGTTGAACAACACCAAAGTGTTTTGCAGGTAGAAAACAAGTCTGAAGCAACGAGCACATGAAGGAGATGTGCACCTTCCTCACGTCCACTTGTGTGAAGTGTAAAAGATCAGTTTAGCTGTGGTGGGGGCCTGCAAATGCACCAAGTGCAGTGATGGTGCCCCTAAACATGGGTGATGTGATGTGCAGGAGGATGGGCTCTGTGGGACATCCCAGCCCGGCTGGGGCTCAGCTGTCCCCAGTCATAGGCAGCAGCTCAGCAGGTCATGCTCCTGCCCTGGACACCTGACTGGTGGCTCTGAACCAAGGATGTCACATCCCTGCTGCCACCGGCTGCCGGGCAGTTCACAAGTTAGCCTGTGGGACCTTTGCAAGGTGTTTGTGCTTGGAGTGTTTTGTCCCTGAGAGCTGGTCCTGAACGTCCCCTCCATGCTGGGGATGAGCAGGGACACGACGTGGCAGCAGACCTGCTGCTGAGGCTGCTGGCCCTGTCTTTGAGATGGCCACGGGGCTTTCCACCTTGCAGATGTCAGATGTGGGGTGGCCAACATGCCCCAGTGGCTCCTCAGAGGTTTCTGTGTCTGTCTGCTGCTCAAATGCTGCTCAGGTCCTGCTGGGTCCGGAGGCTCCGTGCCCTGGTGTCGTGTGGCATAGCGTGGCCTACGGTTTGCTTCTGAAAGCAAATTGAGAAGTGAGAGGCAGCTGCCACACTCATGGACCCTTCATGGAGATGTGGCCCTCAGCTTGGCCTCTTGGACAAAGAAACAAAGTCATTTGCAAGACCCAAATTCCCCACTGTGGCAGCATAGGCTGCCTTTTCACTCACCTTAAGAAACAGAGGTAGCAAGGAATGCTCAAAGCTGAACAATACCCAAGCGTATTTTGCTCTTTTAGATTAAAACAAACCCCCTCTGAATCAGATTTCTGCCGAGGCCAAGGGGTGCTGCTTTTCTCCTGCCAGCTCTTTCTGCTTGATTTCTTACCACACTACCTCAAGGTCCTGGCTGAGACACAAGTCCCACCGTGGCAGAAACTGTGCACCCCATTGAAGGAAAACATTTGCAGTCTCACAGATTTAAACAGAAAATGTTGTGAGGGGCAGAAAGCAAATAAGATGACTCAGGGTTGCTGGGCTGGCTGGTGGCAGATGTGGGACTGGGCCCTACTCTTCTGCTCTTCAGGTGGCCTCAGGATGAAGCCAGGCTTTGTCCTGGTGTGCTGAGTGTGTGACAGTCCAGCCTGTCTGAACTCCATGATGGTGTTAAGCAACAGCAAAAACCTGGGGGTTTATGTCTCTATGCATGGTGAGTGTCATCAATCAAGATTACAATGAATTATCATGGATTAGGAAGTTCAACTGCATTGCACTGACATGGACTGAAAAGCTGGAGGCGCCCATATTTCCAGAAAACATCTGTATTTTCAGACAGCACCACTGCTACTCAGTGCAGCACTGGAGGAGAGATTTTACACGAGTGGATGGTGTTATTTAAAAATGCAAAGATCTCTTGTTTTACGTGAAGAGGCACATTTTCAAACAGGGAAATGGGTACATAATATCCTCTGAAAGCCCCTGGAAGTATGAGTGTCATTAGTATCTCTGCAAAAGTTGCCCTGTCTGCACTCCGCTCACAGTGCTTTGGTGACAATTTGTAAGTGACACTTCAAGGCTGATTTTAGTAAGCCTGGCTCTGCCTGTGCTTTCCAGACCTTATCACTCACTCCTCGGTTGTCCAGAATTTGCTGTTATTTCAAAAAACTACATGTCCCGAGAAAAAAGTTCTATGGTTTGGCTCAGAGTTTGATCATCTGCATCTGTTTTAAAGTGTCTCCAACAGTATTCAGATAGTCTGGGGACTTGTAAGGGATGGTTGCCCTTTCTGCACTTCAAAATTTCACATACTGACATTAGGATATATTCTTGACTGTGAGTCGTTCAAAGGGAGCTTTGGTCCAAGCTTCCTTGATGGTAAATATTGCATAGCCATAGCTGCCCTCACCTTGAACAGTGTAGAACACTTTCTGCATTATTTTGTTTTATATTCAGCATTCCTTTCTTTTCTACCAACATTTGAGCAATTTAAGTCCCAAGCCTCACCTTGAATATATTTTAACATTACTAGGTTGTATAACCTTTCTCAGGTAAAAAGCAGTGAGCATGTTACTCCTATTCAATTTATTAAAGAAAACCTTCCATGACCCTAATGGCTCCCCAGAGTTTTGGGGAAATTCCCTGCTCAGACAACTCTTGAACTGCAGGTGTAAGTATTTTGGTGATATCTCATCGCACAGGTCAGTGTTCACCCAAGCCTCTGCTGCTGCTGGGGACCACGGACTACAAAGTAAAATACTAAATTCAAATGCTGAGACGTAGAGATGTTCTTTTAGGGAGAAATATTCAAACGAGGTGCACAAACACCGAGAAAAAGTGGAATGGGGCAGGAGTCAGGGAGCAGCAGCCTGTCCCTTGGAAGAGAAAGCAGCAAATAACGAGTTGGTTATAGGAGAGATAAAAGAAAAGCTGACCTCTGGGATAAGCATGGAGGTGGTGGAACGACGAAGCAAGGAAGCAATTATCCCAACTCTCTGGGATGAAGTGGGTACAAGAGCTAACAGAGCTGAGCAGAGAATTTCAGCAGCAAAATTAAAAAAAAAAACACCCTGGATCGTGCACAGCTGCAGGGGTTACTGCTGGAGACTGTATCAGAGAGAAGAAAAATGGATATTGCCTGCAGAGGGACTCAACAGGAGAAGTTGGCTCCAGCGTACGCAGGAATTTCTGAGATGATTTTCCAGCTACTTTAGATTCACTGCAAACAGGTTTCAAGTGATAAAATTCTTTGGGGGATATGGGTTATAATGAATGATCCGTTTTAGAAGAGGAAACAAATAGTGGGATGTTGCAATGTTTTAGCAGGGAGAAAGCCATTGTTTCCAGATTTGTATTAATGATACGGAGTAGAAGGAGAATGGCAAGATGACAGCGTTTGTAAATGAGGGAAGTGATCAAAGATCAGCGGCAGTCCCAGGAGGAAGGGTGAGAGCAGTTAGAAAATACTAAATTTCAGCTCCAATTCTCATATATCCCCTAGGATACTTTATAAATTTATTTGTTCCTGAAGAGTTTTCTGGGCACCCCAACTCAAGGCAGCGTATGAAGCCTGCACACCTCTGTGATTTTGCCAGCAGTTAAATCCAGATTCAGCTCCTAGTACACATGGGCCTGGAGTTGGGAGAGACCACAGCACTCCTTTCCTGCAAGCAACAGCCACCTGACATTGTTCCAAGGCTACTGTCATGAGTACAGCCTTTGCCATGCGAACAAATGTGTGTATTACTCACAACTTGCAAGAACAAAGTAAAGAACAATATTTGAACTGCATTTGCTGAACAACCACACGAATTATACTTTGAAAGGGAAAACTTCCTGTCAGGTTTTATATTCAATATTTCTTTCTCTGTAGGAGACATCAGGGGGAAAAAAAAAAAAAAATTACCCGCCCTGGAGATCTAGATCTGTAGGCAGAAAGATGCAAACTGGGAAATCCCAAAACGCACAAAAATTACCTTGCTCAACTAAGATTATATTACTTTCATGATAATAATTATAAACAGACACACCATTTGATGATTTACAGATTCATTTCACTTCTATACTTAGTTCAGCTAAAATTTGTAGAGTATTTCCCTTCATTTGTGGAGTAATTGAGTTGTTCTGATGACATCCCTGGGCTTACAATCCAAAGCTGAGTGTGATCTTTCCCTCAAACCCGATGTCTCTGTGAAACAAGCGCTGGGATTTCATTGCATCTTGCTGGGTTCAGTGCAAAAATTGCTGTTGAGATGCAATCACCTGGGCTGTGCAGAAAGGGATGCCAGGAGAGCAGAGGGGTGGCTTGCGCCCTTTACATTCACTGAAACAGCAAACTCAGAGGCTCCCCCCTTTACACAATGTCTGTAGTGCTGCCAAACCCAGAAGCTCTGGAGATACAAACATTTTGAAGAACTGCATGTCAGGGGACAGCACGAGAAGGCTTTCCATCTCCAGCACTGTGTGGGCTCCCTGAAGCAACCTGCTCTGCCATGGCTGTGGGTTCCCCACACTTCCTTAGCTTCCCCTGCTCCCACTGTCACCACCCCAGATTGCCTCATCTCCTCAGCTGAAGGATAATTTCTGCTGTTGACATGTTCTCTGGGCAAGTTTGCTGTTTGTCCTGCAGGGCTGTTTGATGCCTTGGCACAACATCAGCTTTGCCACAGCTGGGCTTTGTTGCTGGGCTCCCCCTCAAGCAAAGCCCTTGTGTATCCTTCATTAGCCCTGGCACCCTGATGCCTTCCTCTGGTCGGGGTGAGGTGACACTGGGCTCCCGAATCTCCCTCCTCTTATCAGCCTTTCCCTGTCCTTGCATGAGTGGGGCCCTGGAGGAGAGCTCTCCTGCACCACAGAGTGAACAACCTGTCTCTTGTCTGAAGGCACACTTCTCAGGCTTTTCATGTGGCACAAAATACCTGTCTGTGCACACAGAGTCACCTTCTGCCTGCAATCAGAGCCCTCGTTGCACATCGTTTCAAGTGCTATTCTTGGCAACACCGTCTCATTCAGCTCAGCCTCCTCTCCCCAGCGATCATGTACTGGTTCCTCATCTTTATCAGAATGGGCAGTTTTTTACTTAAAACCTGCTTTGGTTTTTGCTGCTTTGTGTTCTTGGTGGGGCTCTTGTTTTCCCTGTGCACCATACTCCTTCACATTGATGGTTTGGTCCGTGTCTCCTCACTGCCTTTATTTTTCTGAGGAGCTGGTCCCAAGCAGAAATGGATGGTCACCTCCTGGCTGTTTCAAAAATTTTTAAGAAGTATTCATTGGGAATCAGATATTAAGATATTAAATCTGCACATAGAGTTGGAAGAGAAAGTATTAGTGGCATAACCCTTTTTATGATATTCCCTACAGATTTTAAATATAAATATTTTCAGTGTTGAACGAGTGCTACCTTAAATCATTCAATCACTCTCTGTAGGCTACAGCTCACTCAACAGAAAAGTTTAGTCCTGTTTTCAACCTCTCCTCAATAGGGAACACAGGACTGCTCCATCATATCCACTATGTTCTCTTCTGCTACCATCTTCTATCCTTCTTGGCTGAGTACTTTTTCTCCAGCAGGGCAACTGGTAAGCAACCAGTATCTACCTGTGATTATTTGACTGCATTGATTTAGTCTTTGCCTGTAATCAAGTGCAAATCTAACCTTTAGCAGAGTGTCAAGAGCTTTTTTCATATGGGTGACACACCATGGGTGACTGGGGCCAGGCTCCCATGGACATCTTGTCCTGTTCTGTCAGCAGATTTACACCAGGGAAAGGTTTGGCACAGGCTTGAAAAACTAAACCTTGACCCAGCCATGAGCAAATGAGAGTGAGGCAGCTGTTTAAAATGCCTGATGGTGAATTCAGATTAAGTCATTTCAATATTGACTGAAATGCTTGATTTTATTTGCACTGGCTACTGTGAACCCACTTCCCTCTCAGTGACAAGCAGGGGGATTACCCAGCTCAGAGATCACCAGGTGGACTCTCCATCCTTGGCTCCTTTCTGAGGACAGGGTTGGGAGAAGAGATGATCCTTCACACAGACCATCATCCCTGTGGCCTCAAAAATCTGCCCTTGAACATGGGGAAAATTACCCAGATGCAATTGGCTGGTGATCTGGTTTTCAGCCCAGCACTTCTGACCAGGGGATGTTGGGCTGTGTGGCCAGAAGCCAGTGAGCTGCCAGCAAAGTGTTTGTGTGAAGACACACGTAACATCTTTTGGCTGACAAACCGCATTACACGTCTGTCCCTGCACCCAGGAGTAGGCAGAGCAGTTCTCTGCTTCAATTCCCTGTGTTATATATATCTGTATATACACAGCCAAAACCGTGAACTTTTGTGGTGGTGATTTCTCCAAGCTATTGCCCAAGACAAAGCCAATGCCCCCAGGATCTGTCTGGAGAAGGGGAAGGCGTTCCGTCTCAACTACTGCTGCTCAATCAACTCGCTGACACCAGAGTCCCTAAAAATTGGCTTAGCAGAGGGCACTGTCTGAGCCAAAACTGGCAGATCAGCAGCTGCTGGAAGCAGACACTCCTTCGCAAGTTCTGGTCCTCTCTGGTGCCACCCAAGCTGCTTCTCTGACTTTCAGCGACGGCTTTTTGTTAATTAGGTCACGCGTGGCCCTGTGTGTGAAGTGCCACACGATGTAGCAGGAGCAGTTTAGCGCCGGTGTGTCTCTTCCCTTTGTAAGTCTCGCATTTTCCTTGCTCTCCAGGTTATGCCGAGACAGAATGAGCGACTTGGAGAGGGAAGATTAACCTCTCGCTGGCCACAATTCCTTCCCTCTTATCGCGGAGGCTTCGGCAACGCGCCCCCCTCCCACCCAGCCTATCTGTCTGAATTGCTGAAAGCATAATGCTCCCATATGAGAGATAAGTAAGTGAGCTCTCTTTCTTTTCCGTAGGGATGAACTATAGTGTATGCAGATTATTAGGAGAAGAAAATAATATCAGAGAAAGGTGGCTTTCTTAAAAGGCATCGGTAGCATTAGTGTCATGTGTGAAGCACCCATTTGTGACAACTGTACAGACCTTTCAATGGAAAATTGTGCCGTGCTACCTTTTAAAGTATGAAATGCTAATTTTGGATTTACAGTTTTTGAACTGGAGGGCTGCATTTTGCATGGAATTTTGTTTAATTTCCCAGAGAAAAAAGGCATTTGAAACACAACTGCCTACAGCCAACTGTCAACAAAAATCAACTGTAATAACACGCGGCCTGTCACTGATTTATGTGGTGATGTGGTAATCTTCTCAATTTAGCTGGATATTTCTTCTTCATACCAAATAGCTGAAAGTCTTGCTAGACATTTATGAATATCGGGAGGTGCTATTAGGATGATAATGGGGCAAGATTAAAGAGGTGCTCACTAGTTCAAAGTGCCAGTTAAAGAGACAGCGAATCGAGAGGTGTAGATATATATGGCCCATTGGTATAAGTGAACTTTATATTTTCAGTGTTGCTTAAGATTTGGGAGACGGCATATTGAGATCCATCTGCCAGGAGAGCATCTTTCTAAAGGGAGACTGAGGGAAGCAGCTATATGCTTCTTTTTTCCCCCCTAAAAATATGCTTTTGTTTAGCAGGGGGTGTGTGTTGAAAATCTTAGGTATTGAAGCTGGAGCAAAGGGGTATGGATGATGTTCTAGCAAGCAGAATGCTGGGAATTATCCTCCTTTTCCCCAAAGATCTGAGCCTTAGCCATGGTCATTTTGCAGCAGGCTGTGTCTCAGCCAGGACTGGCAAGTAACATATCACACTACATGTTACAGCTAAGAAAAGTAAATGGCCTCTCATAAAGAGCTAGAACTAATGCAGACAAAACGATATTGCAAGACTTGAGCTGCAAATAAAGAGACAAGTTTGTGTTTTACAAAAATGTATAATTTACCAGGCATTTCATTATGCTGTATAAAAAGGCAAAAATGATAATTGAAAATAAATGCGGCTGCCTAGCTACAGTATATGCTGCCAGTGTTACTGGAAATAGAAGTGCTTTCTTGCTGAAGAGAGTTAAAATTTTCATACAACTTCTGTCTGCGGACTTGTGTAATGCATCTTGTTAAATTTGTTTCAGTTTGGGTATTTGTTACAGAGAAGCAGGCAAAATGTGAGGCTCTGTCTGTGTATTTTTATATCTAGGGGGTTGTACAATTATATTAATTATTAAGAGTGTCTTCTGCAGATGCACACATCTGTGGAGTCTCAGGCAGGATTCGTGTTGCTGAGTTTATTCCAGAGTGGGAAAAGTACATCAGTTGCCTTCAAGGTTGCCAGAGATATTCCACAGCACTCCTGTCTTCCAAGGAACATGGTTAGAAACATAGATAAACCAAGGTAATGTTGTTGGGTTATTTTTCCCCTGAAGCACAGGGAACTCTGGATTGCCATTTTTCTTCAATACATGGGGCTACTTGGGGATGCTGCGAATTAGTGGAAGAGGAGAACACAGGTCTAGGAATTGTCATTGCTTCTGCCCTGAAAGCTGCTTTCTGGGCCCTCATTCCACGGCAAGGGGAAGTTGCCACAAACGTGGTGTCCCTCTGGGTCCGAACGTATGAGTCTCCTTGCAGCAGCCCCAGTGCTCTGCACATCCAACGTGGGAAAACCTTCCCAAGGGAGCTTTGAGGGAAAAAAACCTCGCCTCCGGACTGAGATTTTTCCTCCAAGCTCTTAAATTTTTCAACAGAGAGAGCTGTAAATGGCTCTAGGCTCAATTCTTCCCAGGATCTGCTCATGCCCCCCAGCAACAACATGCTGTGCAGGTTATCCAAGTTACAAGGAAAACTACTGAGTTTCCATTAGCTCTGGAATTAAGCCAAAAAAGAAAAGGTGAGAGGTCTTCCCTTGGCTGCAAGTGGCTGGACACCACCGAGATGGCTTTAGAGGCCAGGGAGGAAGGGCCAGAGAAACAGCAAATGGGAGGAGTTCCTTGTTGGCACTCCCATTCCACAGATCCCTCACCAGGGTGGATGGGATGGCAACAGAGCACACAGGGTACTGGGAACAGAACTCATCAGCACGAAGGTTATACTTTCATGTCTGTGTTTAAATCCACTGTTTAAAATCATCTTATTTTTTGTTCTTTCTTTCCATTTGGGCTCTTTTTAGATCTGTATCTTTTTTATAAGCTGGGCTGCATTGTTCAGAGTGGTGGTTGTGTTTGGATGGGTCAGGCCCTGTGAATTCGCTTGGCCTTGAAGCAAAAAAACTCATCATGAATAATGAAAGAAAAGAAAATAATGCCTGAGACAGAATGACTCTAAAAATGATTAATATCTATTCTTTCCCTCATAATTTGCCTCCAGACTCTTCCCTTTTCAAAACAGCTTGCCATTAGCAGTTGAACTTTCAATAGTCAGTACTTTGATGGAACTAGTGCTCTGAAGACATAGGGAACATCATCATTATTATTATTATTATTATTATTATTATTATTATTATTATTATTATTATTATTATTATTAAGAAGAAGAAGAAGAAGAAGAAGAAGAATCAAGGTTCACTTTGATAAGTTCAAAGCCTTGGATGAATATAGAAAGGCCCAAGTTCTGCCCTCCACCACATCTAGCTGGCTCAAACTGGCCACTTGAAACACAGCAATGTTTCCAGGCAGACACTGAAGACCTTGTGACCGTGGATGTGTAAACACCAGTGTCAGTTCCCATCCAGTAACCGCTGACAGGAAAGCTGGTCCTGTGCAGAGCAGCACCGAAGGGATTTACAATTATGAAGGAATGGGATATATCAGGGATGCAACTGACTGCCACTAAGTAGCTCAGCAGCTCTCAGGGGCCTCCACTCGGGCTTCCAACACCTCCTCTCAGGCAGGAGATTTTCTTGCTTCAAAGGCTTTTATTAAAAACTGGTTCAGGTAAATGCTGACAATAAGCAAGCAAACCTGTTGAGCCTCGAGTCCACAACTTGCCAGGCAACAGGATGCTTCTCCGTGACATTTAAGAGTGCTAACACCTGAAGAAAATATTGCATGTTTTACCCTTTCTGCTTAAAATAACACAAAAAAGTGCTCCTCTTGCAATTGCATTTAGGGGCATTTTCAGCAACTGTTCCCACCTCCATCCCCAGAATCTAAGGGCTCCCAGCAGCCCCCCATTTAAAGAAAACTTTCTCCATCAGTGCCCTGGCCAGGACTTTGAAATAACCCAAAGCAGCTTTATCTACCCCCAAAGGAGATCTATGCCAGAATTTTGCGTGTGCTGAGTCAGGGCTCCTGGCAGGGTGTGGATGTGGATCAATTACAGCCAATGAACTCCAGGGAGTTAATTAGTGCGTTATCCCAAACACCTGTGGAGCATGGCTGTAGCTTCAGCTTGCTGAGGGTGCAGGCACTTTCACTGTGTGCTACTGCACCTTCCTCCAGCTTCTTGGGCTACCCTGAGCTTCAGGTAAGCCTTTCAGTTATTCCTAAAGTTTTACAGCTTTTTAGCACCCTCCAGTTTCATTTGAGGTGATGAGCAGAGAAAGTTTGATGGTTGTAGGACCTGAAGTCGCTCCTTTCTGTGGCCGTTGTAACGTGGAGTAGCTGCCTGATATGAAAGGTGATAATTTGGTCTTTCTATGGTGAAATCCTACTTTTTTTTTTTTTTCCCTCTTTTAAGCCTTCTCTCTATTTACCCCCAGTTCCATGGTTCTGCTTTGTTGGCATGTTTAGCCTTTAGACAGCTGCATACGTGTATTGTTTCCCTTTCAAGCCTTCCCCTAGCTGGTCATCTGTGGAGAGCAGCAGGATTTTATGGGACTTGGTACTTCTTAAGTCAGACTTCTTTGATTTTCTGTCAAAATAGCAGATGATTATTTTGTTGGTAATGGTCAGATGTGCCAGTTCCGTGAGCATTATGGTCTTTGCAGTGTGTGAAGTCAGAATTGTTATGGCCTTTAGTCAGGCAATGCTCCTACTGAGTGTGGGGATTTTACCCCTGGTTAAAACAGGGATTGCCCCAAGCTTCCACTGCATCCCTTTCCTGCTCTTGGAGGAGGGTTGGGAGAACAAAAGGTGCATCTTTTTCCTCAGCTGCCAGACTTTCAGAGAGCCTGGGCAGTGTTAATGAGGCACAGCTGGGCCTCGTTTAAACACTTAAGGCTAAAGGGTGAAGCCATGAGGCGCTTCCAGAACCTTCTGGGCTTTTCCAATCAGGCTGCAGATTAATTAATTATCTCTGCCTGTGCTAGAGGTGGAAGGAAGCCTTTTAATGTCTGCCAGGGGATAAAGCTCCTTTTGCTGCCCACTGAAAGCGTGGCAGCATCAGCTTAAATGGGTGAACCTGTGTCATGTGCCCCATTTGGGGGACTTTAATGGCTCGGGGGAGGAGGTTTTACATGGCAACCCCCCCTGATTCCAGGGGGTTCACCTGCAGCGTGTGGCAGGCTGGGTTTTAAGCCATCAAAATGCACTTGTGTGTTACCTGCAGAGATAATTGAATGTATATGCACATCCCCAACAGAACACCTGTGCTGCCTCCCTGGCATGCATAAGTATTCCCTGCATGCCTGTGTGTTCTCTGCAAGCTACACTACCCATTAATGAGACAATCCATATATTGCATTAGGACAGACCCTATGCAGACAATGCTCCAGGTACTGATTTTTTTTTTTTTTCTTTTTGTGTAAATCCTGAAATATGGCTGATATGGTCCACTGCAAAATGAACCTATATTGGAAATGGCAAAATTGTAATGTAAAATATACTGGGGTCAGTGGGGTGTGATGTTTTTTGCATACATTTTTTCTCCCTTGACCCATGCCATTCTCCTGCATATCGGGGGAAAAAAGCTTCATCTCGCACAGAAATGTGATGTCCTTTACTGCCAGAGGCTGTTGCTGTTTTAAATGAGGAAAAAGCACAATGCATGAAGAAGGAAAATTAAAGCATATTCATTTTGGAAATTAGATACGGTGTCAGGAGACTCTCTGGAAATAGCATGGTTTGAATGGAGTACCAGACTACAAGACAGTTCACTGAACTTTTGACCACTATTTATACTATGGGAGCTTTTGAAATGGGAAGACAGCAAAGTATTTTATAGCTGTTTAATAGTGGATTGTGGTTTTTACTAGACATTTATCTTCCCTCTGAGTGTATATAAGATAAGTAAACATTATGTAGTGTAATTGCGTTGTGTTGGAAGCGCTTTAATTTAGGGCTGCTTTATGTTCCCAGTTTGTGGCACATCTCATCCCCAGCCACCGTGAGGGGGTGCAGGTGCCACCTGACTCCATCTCAGGATCCAACCCATATCTGAGCCTGCTCCTGGAATCTAAGTGATGCTTTTGCTGTTTGTATTGGGCAAAAGAGATTAAAGCAGAGGTGGTTGTGGCCCTGGACTGTCTGGGAAGCTAGGTAACTTCTAGCTCCAGGCCTGACTTAATTTTCCTCTCATTTCTATATAGTGAAACTCATTTTAGCCTCCTCTATGGCTACAATCCCTCTTTAGCATTCCAAGTGCAGGGAGCAATACACCCTTCCAGGGCTGGCAGCTCTCTCATCACAATTGTAAGGATGCATCACCAGGCAGACATGCATGAATGAAACACTGTTTGCAAAACCAAAAATGTGTTTGGGGTATTTTTAGGTCCTATTAACTTGGGCTGTTGTTCAGGGAAATAATATGGAAAGATCAGAATTTTGGTGTAGTCTGAGAAAATGTGGTCTCTGTGTAGTCAAGACTCTTCCTTCTCACTTTACTTTCCATCTACATAAATTTTTAGCTTCAGCTTGTATGGGGAGTGTTGGATCCTGGCTGTGGGTCTTCAGGACCAATCATTTGAGAGGGAAGTGCTCTGGAGAAGGAGCTGCCACAGCCTAACCAGCCACTTCATGGAGCTGAGGACTCAGATGGAGTCACGCTGTACTGGGATTGGTGCATGTAGTGCTGTTTTCCTTTCTGGGGTTTTTCCCTCTTGGAGACAATTATAAAACAGATCTCTTACTGCTTAATACTGAGAGGCAAGCCACAAACCCTTTTTTTCCTCTATTTTAGTATGATTTTAGGGGGAGTTTAGGCTGATGGACATCCATTGCATAGTCCCTTTGTCTTTTGTCAGTTTGCCTTTCATATAATTTAGCCTATATGGGAAGGAAAAAGATTTTTTTCCTTCTGCTGTGGAAGATTCTTTTCTTCCTTGGACCAGAAGCTCCTCTCCTCTCACTAGCCAGTAACAACCCTTCTGTTCATCCTTATGTCAAAGCCACACTACCGAGCTAATAGAGATCGCTGACAATTAGAGATGAGCTGAAATGATTTGGCAAGCTCTGGGTGCCTGCGAACCCCAGGGTGTTCTCGGATCCCCCGGAGCCCGGCGGGTGCGTTGCCAGCCGCGCTTCCCACGTCCCCTGTCCTCGTGGGGAGAGCAGTTGGGATGCTGAGTCCAGCTGGGCCCGGAGGTTGGGGAAGAGTGCGAGGGGGAGTCTATCAGATTCATCTCTTCCCTGCTGGGAGATGCGGCTCTTCCCTGCTTCCCTTCCTGGCTGCTCTTTGTTGCTTCTTTCTGCCAAGACATCCCATGCACTGTCAGGTCTCTTCTCCTGTGGGAGATGGATGTGACAATATCCCAGGGTGACTCTGTCTTTTCCTCAGGAGAAGCTTGATGGGTCACAGCTGGAGAGACAGTGTCCCTGGAACACAAAGCAGACACAATGCATGGGAGAATGTTTTAAAAGGAATGCAAATTCCCTATCAGTGCACACCTCCTCAGGTATTTGGTTTGTTTCCCCCTTTCGTAATGGCTATTCATTTCACTTTATTTTTCTCTAGACTTAGAGTATTTCCATCTTGTGCTTTCTTGTTGCCCAAGACAATATCGTGAAATACCTTGAGCTCCTATTTATGCCAGAACTTTTTAGGACAAGTGGTAATTCTAGATGTTTTCCTTACTCTTTATTCAGTGTGGGACTACTCAAACCTAACTTGAAACAATACCCCAAGTAATCATTGGTGGAAAAGTAAAAACCCCAAACAAATGTCTCAAAATTAGGATTTGTTATGAGAAGATCTATCACTGGAAAAGGTGTCTGGCTGATGGCTGAGCCGTGATCAGCAGCTTGGCATCTCTAGCATGGTTTCTAGCCCGCAAGACTGAATTTACCTCTTCTGCTCATCCTGACTAGCAATTTGTGAGAGTGTGGAGAAAAGCTGCTTCCCCAGCCTCATTAGGGAGCTGTGCTGCAGGAAAATTGCTTAGGGAATTTTCGTACATCATTTGAATCCCGTGAAACTGAAATGAAGAGGTGTATTTTCATTATTTTGTTTCTCTTTCCTTAAGGCTCCAGGGTCTCTTTCACCATAGTGTGGAAATTTGTACCTCAGTGTTTCTGTCTGCCAAGTGTGTCTGATATTTGTGGAAGACTTTGGAAGTGTCTTAGCCTTCAGTCCAGTAAAACTTTTTATCTGCATCGTGTGTCTGTTGAACAGGAGTGGTAAAGTGCAACAGGTGGCCAAAACCTAGAAATTAGCAAATTTCAATTTGCATTTTGGAGGCGTATGAAATACATCTGTGTAGTCTCTAGAAACACAGAGAGGGACAGTGCTGACAGATCTTTATCCTACATGTCTGCACATGCATTTCTGAGGAAAAAAACACACAAAACCAGACCAGAGCCGAGGTGCAGAGGTGGTGAAACAGAAAAACGAGTGGCTTGGCCCCACCGTTTGCACTGCAGTCCGTGTGAATGCATTAGACACGAATTCCTTGTGTGTGTGAGGAGATAACAGATCCACATTAATTTCAGAGCTGATTGCCGTTCTTTATTAATAGAAATGTAATGTGGTGCCAACGCCGAGCCCTGCCAGCCTTTTCTTTCCATCTCCTCTTTCAAACATAGACAGCATGGAAAGCCTGATCAGAGGATCCCCCAATCCCTGTTTATTTCACAGCTTGTTAAGCTGAGGGACAGTAATGGCACCTTACCATGGCTGAGATGTCAGCTAATACTGTAAATATCACCTGGAAATTTTTTTTGAGGCTGAAAATAGTTTCTGTGGAATAATGCTAATTTAATATAGTTTCGTAAATTGAACAGAATTGAATGAGTGACAGTAGATTTGTGAATAATTTGCAAATTGAAGCAGTGATAAAATTTGTCAAATAATGTGTTTTCTATTAATACTTTCCCCTGCTCCATGTAGCTGCTGAGCCGTCTTGATTCTCTTGGATTTTTTGAGGAAAAGATGGAATAAAAATTCTTTTTATTATTTTTGTTATTTTTAAGCACTATCTTTCTTTTTTTCTTCACTGTTCAAGGAGCCATTGTTTACTTTTGAAGTAGATGAAAGATGATTTCAGGTTACGTTCTGACATTACAATGAAATTGTCAATAGAAATCAATGCCTTGTCAGATGATGAGTTAGGGGCTATAAGACAGCCTAACAGTGTCCCTATATCTTCAGGCTCCCTCATTGTGCTGCCCTCCTCGGGAGCCAAGCAACTGTACTGTTATGGAAAGGTGTTGTCATCGGTAAGGGGATAGTGATGGCGTTTAATAAACCTGGCAGCTACGGCATGGAACCCTAATCCCACTGCCAATGTTATAAAGCAGCGTGTTGTCTGTCGAGCCTGGTGCTCCTATCTGCATTTATTGACCCTGGAGAGGTAATATAAACACAAGAGATGGAGGTCAAAGAGCTCACCTTCAGCTGCTGCACGTGGCCATCGATGCCTTGAAATACCACCGTGTCAGCCCTGTCCTCCCAAAGACCCCGGTGTGCTGAGCCACAGCTGCCTCTGAATGCTGCATGGGAATGGCCACGGGGCTGTTCAGGGCTGGGGGGGAATGCCAGCATTGGAGACAGGGTGTGCCCACCCATGGAGGCTCTGGTGTCCCTTGCTGATGGGGTTTGAGCTCTGCCCGATGGAGCAAGGATGTATCATGCTCCTGCCTCAGGCCATCCCTGCCAATTGCAGCCTGTTCATTGGGGGCAGTTTGGAGCTGGCTGTCCTCTCCAGGTGTGCCTTTGGACTGGGAGATGTGGGTGCGGCTGTCATGGAATGGCCTGAGAATCATTTCCCTCTCCTCCCAAATCACCCTCAAATCTTTCCAGATTGTAAATTCCAGATCCTTTTCGGAACAGAAGCTCCTTCAACTTACACTACTTCAGCCCCAGAAAGCAATACCCCTGAAGAGAGATTATTACTATTATTACTATACTATAAACCCCCCAAAACATACCCAAAGAACCTGATTTAGAACAAGATACAGGAACAATTTATTCTCCCTCTCTGTGGATTAGAGGGGTGGTACTTGGAGCAGCTTGTTAAACAGAAGTGCTTGGCCCCTGGCCTTGCACTGCTGTTTAATGATCCACTCTTCATGTGCCACCTCTCTAATCCATGGAGAGATAGGTACAAATTGTGTCTATAATGTTATATTATTTAACAGTATAATGTGTTATAAATCGTAGAATTGCATCCCTGCCTTGTAGTTGGTGAGATGTGTTTCATGAGAAATCCCCTAATTCAATATAAAGTGGTTGCTCTTATGTGTAACTGCCTCTCTGGATCAAACCAATTCAGCCCAGAAGTGGTGAGGGGAAAGTTAAAGCTTTTTTTAATCAAAAAAAAAAAGGGCAAAACTACAATTTAGTGTGTTTTTTAGGTGTCTTATTGGGTTTATAGCCTCCTGCCCTCAAAGAGCTGTTCAACAGAGGAACTTGTCCCTGCAGCAGGAACTGGTCTGCAGCGTGTCCTGCCACTTCCCAGAGAATTTTCCTCCTTGCAAGCTGGTCTGTTTGCCCCAGGACTGATCCTTACTTCTGGTGCTGGATCTGCCAGGGGGAAGGAAAACTGCCAGTGAGGGGCTCTTGAGCAGCCTGTCCCTGCTGTGCCTCCAGCCCCTTTTGCAGTGCCTGTCTCAGTGATGTTGGAGCACACCTGCAGTAAAGTCCAAATTAAGACCCCTGTTTTATTTTCCCTCTCCCATTAAACTCAATGTCTTGTCCTTGAATAGTGACCAGAAACAACCACAGCTTCAAGGAAGATGTGAAAGTATCAAAAATATCCTCATTATGTAACACATCAGTAAAAGAAGTATTTTTTTCCTGACCCTGATAGTGATCCACTCATGTCCTAAAGCAGTTTGAGTGATGGGCTGTCTGGTTGATTCCGTGAAGTTGCAACTAACAGATGTGTCTTCCCCCTCCCCAATAAATAACTAACCTTTCTTTAATAAATAATAAATAAACCCTGGAGCTGTTCTAGACAAACTGTGCTTAATTAAAACCTGTGACACTAAAACAAGTTACCTCTCTTTTCAATTAGAAAATGTACTTGTGGCATAAAAAAGAAAATTTAGCAGTAGGAGTTTGTCTAAATGCATGATAGGAATGGGCCTTAATGAAGGCAAAGAAAAAAAGCTTTATTTGAGTTTTAGCTAAGCTTGGCTCTGGAATTAAGGATGCTGTGATGGGTCCTACCAGGGCTGGTGTTGACTTCACTGGACAAGCTCCTGTTGGTATCGTATCATTTCCAAAAGTAATGGAGACCAGCAGTCAGACAGATACCCAAACTCTTCAAGCCTCTTGGAAGCAAGAAGTCTGGAAACCTCATGTGAGTAGTAATTTTTATTATTTGTTTTCCTCTCCGCTGAGTTTGGGCAAATGTGTAAATATTTAGAAAACCTTAACTTGCTTTTCCTGTGGTATTTCACCTGTGAGAAGAAATCTGTCAGGCTTAAAACAAAGAAGAGGAAATAAACTTTGTAGACTTTTTAATGACTTAAGCCAGTGCAAATTTGCATTGGGGCTGGGGGGAAGGAGTCAGTCTCATTTGAGGAGGAAGTGATGTGGGGTTAATTTCTGAATCAAAGCACACTTCAGCCTTCCCCATCTCCAGCACTCACAGGACAGCCTGAATTACTGACTCAGAAAAGTTCCTTCAAGTCCTGTGCTGCCTTATTTAAGAAGGCAAATATTTCCTCTGTCCTTGAAGGGAAGGTGGGGAGGTGGAGGGTTGTTTCTCCCTGGTTTTATACACACCATATACAAGGTGATACCCTTTATTAGGTTTTCTGGAAAACAGAAAGAGCTGAACTGTTGGTGTTCCAAATTTGTTTTGCTTGGCAGATAGGAAGTAGTGAGAACCTAGGAGATGACACTTTTATTTGCAAACAAAGCAAGTGCTTCATTCTGAATCTGAAACTTGCATAAAGTGGGGGATGTACAGAATCAATGCTCATCCCTGCATGAAGCCTAAAATCTTGATGTGCTGATTCTTTCTGCTTTTTCTCTTTGCCTTTGAATTTATTTTTCTGAGGTGTGAAGATGCCACCAAAACTCAGAGTGAAGTTTTCCATTTTTTTTTTTAAACTGGTGAAGCCATCAGAACAATGACAATGCTTTTTCAGGGCAATTAGACAAGACTGTTTTCCATCCATGTTGTTATATTTGTCTGTGATACCCGAGTTTCCTTCCTGCTCTAGTTGTTTTCCTTCTGCTGGGTGTGAATTGCATACAAAAGGAATGCTTCCATGCATTTACCTCCTCTTACTAGTCAGTTTTAACTGCTTTTACAACTGAAAGCCTGGGGGTGGGAAATAAGGAAAAAAATAATTCTTCTGTTTTCCCTCTGAAAGCCCCAAATAATTATGTCAAGCAGGACAGAGTATTTTTCTCTCCTGTGACTGGCTGCTGTCCCCACTCCCCTCCCAAACCTCTGTGAGCCCTGGGGCACAGGATTTTCTTCCCCAAGGTGGGCAGGGATTCCTGTCCTCCCCACCACTGCCCCTGACAGATAAGGGTCTGGTTGGCAGAGTGGAGATGGGGAGAGAAGGGTGGGATGAACAGGAAAAAGAGGGAGGGGGGAGAAAATGCTTCTTTCTTGGCGAGCTTTAATCGGTGCTCACCTCATACATTTGTAAAAATGACTGCCTAAGAGGTGAAAAAATCTATTTCTCCAGCAGCATGCACTTACTCTTAAATCAATCCAACGCAGTAGGGCACTTATTTTTTTTTCCTCCTGACTTTTCTATTTATTTCCTTTATATGACAACAAAGTTGCCTTTTCCTGGACCAAAGAGAGCAGCAGAGTGCTTTGCCTCCCTCCTTTCCCCACACTGTGGGATTATTGGAAGTAGGGTGTGAACGCCCATTCATTTTGTGGAGTGTTTTTATGTGCCTGTCTGCATAAAAATAGGATGTAATGATGTTGAGGATTAAAGGTATGGTCAGAAACTTTTTTTAATATGGTATGAAATACCTGCACTGGGTGCAGCTCTTTCTGACCCTCCAGGACCTCCATACTGAACATACAATAGCAATAAATCCTGGAGCAGATTAAGCAATTTCCCCACAGTAATGTGTCTATTGGAGTTTCAAATAACCCAGAGTAGCTTGAAACATTTGGATATTCCAGTCTGTATCCCATCTGTATGTAGAAAGTTGATGGCAGGGCAGCATCCTGAACTTTGACTCCTTGTAAAAGTTTAAATTGCTGCCCTGCTGAGCTGAGTGAATGCTAATTACTTTGTCTCTTACAATACGTCCAGACTACTTATTTAAAAAAAAAAAAAAGAAAAAAAAAATCCCTGAAGACACAGCTTTTGCATGCCAAATATATTGTACTCAACAAAACACAGGGAACCGTGGGCCTGTTTGCATACAGCCAATGCCATTGTGAATTTTCTGGGTTTAGTAGCCTTGAAGAATAATTTCAGGTTTTTACTGCTCATGTGAAAATTGTCAAGGCTGAGCAGTGCCTGCCTGGACGCTGCCCTGGAGGCAGCTGGGATGCACAAAATCCATGCAGGATCACCTTTGAGCGTGTCCCCAACACAAAGATAGTCTTGAGACTGAATTTATATATATGTCTGAATCAAGCAAGGCTTCTTGCAAGCAATGAGGAGCCTTTTCCAGGCTCGTCCCAGAGCAGGCATTGGAGGTACAGTCCAAATAAGGCTAAAGCTGTAACCCATGGAGGCAGAGTTGAGCAGGCTCTGTCTTCCTGGAGATGCTCCAAACCTTTGATGCTGCATTGCCAGAGTCTAATAATTGTTACCAATTCTGTAATAACAATATTAATTACCAGGGAAGCCGAAGTTCACTGATGATTTTTTGGTTCCTTTCAGCAATCATTTAGCACAATTAGAAGATCAGACCTGATGAGCCCCTGGCAGTGATGTTGTTTGTAAGAGCCACTCCCTGCGTCCCTCCTACAGACCAAGGAGCTGTGGGCAAGAGTGGCTGCTTGTGGGGTTCAGGCCACAGATGTGGCATCAGGGTATCCTAAAGGGAAAGAAAAAATATCTGCAAAAGAAAAAAAAAATGGAGAGATAATGGAGCTTATGAGTATGGATGGACAAATCACACTGGAAAGTGAGAATCTAAACAAAGGTTGGACCCTCTGCCTTGCCAATTCCAGAGCTGTCAGCATGCAAGCTCACACAAAAAGCTGCTTGTTGGCTACATGGGCTTTGCACCAGACCAAACCCAACGCCCTAAAACTTTCCTGAGACATGGTGGAGAGCACAGGGCTTGTTGTCCCATTTATTCTGTCCTAGATTAGAAAGTGGTGTCATGTTGTGGGATTTTTTCCTCTCATATGCAGAGAGAACTCATTTATTTTCAGCCAAGGGTAAGCTTGTCCTGCACAATGATGACAACTGGGGTTTATCTGTCACCTAAGAGTGCTGGGGACATTAAGATTTGGGGAGGAACTGTGCGTTTCAGGCCACAATAAATAATTTTAGTAGAACATGGTCTCCCAGACCCTGGGCTGTGAGAGCTGCATGGCTCACACTAATCTGAAATGTTGCATCCAAGTCCTACTCCCTTGTTCCTTTACAGGGACAGCCCTGGAAATATGTGCTGGTGTGTACTGGCTGCAGGGAGTTAAGGCAAATGTAGGGAACCAACACTGGAATGTTCTGGAGGGTGTTTGTACACTGGGTGATGCTGTGGCCCCCTCAAAGACCCTTGGAAATCCTCTTGCCCTGTTTTTGGAGCAGCTGAGTCTTTGTGGTGCCCTGTGTCCCTCCCATAATTGTGTGAGGGGATGGGTAAATGTGCTGCTAGCACTGCACACAGGGCTAAGGGAATATTTTGGAAATAGGTTAAATGAAAGGCATTCCTAACATGCTACCAACCAAACGTCCCAATGAATAGGAATGTCTTTTAGGGAGGTAAACAGCCTGCAAATAATTAATTGAAGAAAATGGGGGGAAGGGGCAGAATTAAAGAATTTCATAATATTTCAGACTCGGAAAACGTGTCACCAAATCAACAAACAGAGTATTCATTAGGAGAAATTTGCTTAATTTCGGACCAGGGATGTGGAAGTGCCGTGAGAGTTGTTCCGAGGGAATTTTTAGCCCAATCAGAAATGAGAGAAGACCACAATTATTATGGGAGTCTGTTCTTCTGAGAATGCCAACCCAGTTTTGCAGACCCAAGAGGTCTGAACAATCTCAAATCAGGTCTGGCTGCACAGCTCTTCCTCTCGCCGCTGTCTGTGCCGAGCGAGACGTGAGGCTGCTCGTTACTGTTTTCAAAACCAGTGTCATGTTTAACCTCCGAGACTCTCCTGAGCTCAAAGTGGACGAGTTCATTTACCAGGGCTACCTGCTCAAATCTTCCCTGCAAGCAGAGCCTGACTCCTGGAAGTTGGCTGGATTTGCTGAACCGGCTCTCACACGGGGAAGGGCTGTGTGGTCTGGTAGTGCTGTGTGCCGAGAGGACTCGGCGCTGCCTGGGCCGCGATTGAGCCGGTTACAGATGTGCAAAGCGCACATCTGGGCGCTGTGTTAAGAGCCTTGATGAGAATCATCAGACCACAGGCTGCAGCTCCTCCCTGGAGGCGCCTGCAAAAGGTCACCCCGTAGCTTTTCCCACTGGTGAGCAGTCCTGAATCCCCAGCTGGAAAAGGCTGTTTTGGATGCCCCATCCTGCAGAAGCCGCTGCAGGAGGACGTGCAGGCCCTGAGTGCTTGTCACCAGGGCGGATTCAGCGGGGTACCCACCGCACAGGCAGTGGAGTGGTGGTACTGGAATTAACAACTCGGTGTTTTAGATTACTCCCTGGATTTATTACCTTCTGGGAAAAGAAGTTATTTCTAGACCCTCTGCCAACCCTCAATTTCTAGTAAATGAGAATATACTTGTTCTGGGACTTAGGATGCTTTATGAAAGGAGAGGTGGAGAAAAAAAAATGAAGAAGGGAAAATGATTTTGATCTGAGACAGAAATTCAGACAAAGGATTACCCGTGTTGTTTGAACAGACAGTGCATAAACATTACCTTATATTAGAAGGAACAGAGACTTGCAACATCCAGGAAACTACTTTATTCAAAAAATAAAACTAGGCCCGTTTCTGCTTATTCAAATACCACCCACAACTTTCTGGGGAAAGATCGTATGCAGAGCATATTTGGAAACATTATTAGGAATGCATAAAGTACAGTATTAGTCAATTTTATATGCTCAGTTGCATGAAATCTGTGTGTTTAAAAAATATAATAATTTGCATTTCATGGCTTTTGATAACCTCAGGAGTGCACTTGAAATTCAGCACATGCCCACAGCACCTCCCAGCTCACCCCATTTTTAACTGAAGACCAATGGTTTCTATTAAGGGATCAGGCAGGGACTCTGACAAGCCAGTCAATAACTATGTGAGGTTACTTCATTAATGCTATAATGGCTGATAGAGTGAGAGGCAAAAAACAGGTTCCTGACAGCAGCAAATGAAAATGATAGAGATTCCTGAAGCAACGCGCCTTTCCTTTGTCATTGTCTTTTGCTTGGCTTATTCAAAATGTGGCATTTATGTATTCAGCCTTGATGAATGTTGCAGGCTTTAAGTACTTTTTCCATCTCTAATGCAGTGCCGATTGCACATTGTTCTTTCTTTCTCTCCCTCTCTTTTTTTTCCCCCCTTTTTTTTCCCCTCCTATAACCTCTGCTGTCAAGGGATTGCAGGCTGAAGGGTTGCAGGCTCTGGCTAAATGGCTTTTTTGCTGTAAACGGTGAGGGTGACGGGACGATGGATCATGAGCGCTGCCGGGGTCACGCAGCGAGTGGGTGGCTGCAGGAGTCCCAGCCCCGCAGGGAGCGGGACTTCAGCCACGAGCAGGCAGCACCCCACCTCCCCGGGTGTTACTGGGGTGCTTCAGGGCACCCCACTGGTGTTTCGGGAGGCTTGTTGCACAAGGGCCTCACAATTTCCCTTTTGGGGGACGGTTCTTCCCCAGGATGAACAAAAACTCCATCCCCGGCATTCCAAATCTGGGTGTCCCCTTTGCTGGCTGTTCCAGGGTGGTCCCTGAAGGGGTGTCACATTTCTGCCATTCCCCCAGAGCAGAGTCATGTGTGGAATTTGAACATCAGGATAATGGGCCTGGATAATTTAGCTTCTTTAAAGGCTTGTAAGTATTGCATATAAATGCCCAAATTGGAGTTGGAAGCATGATAGAGATTCTTACAGTTTGCTTTCACTCTTATTCCCTTTCCTTTAACTATTTACAGTGTTGCACATTTGATTTTGGTTGCAAGTTCTTTCTGGGAATTGTTTCTCTTTAGGCCACACAGAGCAGAGAGTGGAGGCAAGGCTGGCCCCTTGCAGAACCCGACACCTTCACGTTTGTACTGTGGAAAAAAGCTGCTCATTTATCATTGACCAGCCTTAAAAGACAGTGCTAAAGGTGAAATAAGTCTCCTCATACTTGTCAAAGTTGCCACATGATGAGTTACAAAAATAATTCTTTTTTAAAATTGTTCCCTAATTATTGCTAATATCTCAGCCATGTGTTGAGTATTTTTGTCCAAAGCAATTTATTCCGTTTCATAGGGTGTTTGTGCACACCTGCTAAATACCTTCCCATCCTCTGGTTTTCTATTCCAAGGCAATTCTTTACGTGCCTGAACCCCAGTTTGTTTTGAGCCAGCTTCTGAAGATGCTGAGGCTTAATTCGATGTAGTGTTTAGGCATGTGCTTATCTTTAAATAGTCCCCCAGCAGTCACGTTGCAGAGGCAATATTAGACACATGCCTAACTCTCTGCTGACTGGAGCCTATAAGGCCTAAATATCCAAATAATTAGATTAATTTGTGGCTTGATAGTGAAAGACTTTTGGCCTAGGAAATGAGAATGCAAAAAGTATGTAAAGCAGTTGCAGATGTGTATTTCCCAGCGAACTTGGAAAAGACTGTGAGGCAAAATGTTGATGCTGGGCGTGCAAGAATGTCTGAACATTAAAGTGCTTTAAGCTTCTTTAAGAAGTAGCTTGGGTACGAACCAAAGCTCGGGTTTAAATTGTTTCCGCAGCAGAAGCAGAGAGGCTCAGAGCTTGCATTATTTATTTTTTTTAAGACACTGGTAACTTCAGGGATTTTCCCATGTTTAGGGTTTAACAAGGAGGGGGCCAAGTGTGCTGTGGTTAATGACATAAGCATTAAAATAGAAGGATGAGGGAGATCCGGACTCGCAAACCTCTTTGGGGATTTTGGGCCAGCCAAATGACCCTCTCAGCAAAGAGGGTGGGCTGCTGCTTTCTCTAGCTTGTTCTCTATGAGCTTCTGGTAAGTGTTGCTGCTCACTGCAGGAAAGGGCTCCAAGAGATCAGTGCCCAGTCTGGGCATTGCTGTGATAACTTAAAATCATCCAGATACAGAGGAAGGGCCCAAGCTGCTCATTTCCAGTTGCACAGAAGATCTGCTGGAGACCTGGGCCATGGAGAAGGGCACTGGTGTTTATAGCAGGGGTGGTCACGCAAAGTCCATTTGCCTGTCTCTCTCTGTAAGCTGGAATGGAAAGCCTAGTTTGGAAATGTAACTTTTTTCAAGGTGTGTGGTTTAACAAGTCATGAAACCTCTCTTGAAGTGGAAAGGTCTGTATTTATTCATACATTGCAAAGTGATTTTCTATCTTAACTAGCCACGCTAGGAGTATTTTCCACTTATTTGCAAAAACAAAACTCTGGAAACCAACAGCTTCTTCCAAGGAGGAGCAACTCTCTCAGGACTCTTGGGATTACCTGCAAAATGTTTGAAGTGGCCCCAGTTTCCAGCCAAATACTCATTCAGTTGCTGAGTGTACTCTGTGTGTGTAAACTGATGTCATTCTGTACCCTGTGGGACTTCAGGACACTTCCCAACAGGGTGATCTCACATGTTGACCATGGTTTGGCCCAGTCTGTGGTTGGTTTAGTACCTCCCTGTTGGTCTTCACACAACTCATTTCTCAGTCTGCCTTCAGCCTTAAATTATTCCAGCTTCTTGCAGGCACTCAGCACCTCTCTTCCCCAGCCTGTTCCCCAGATGTGCAAGGCTGTGATCTCTCCCGGTGCAGCCAGAGCAGGCTTGGCGTGTCCCCATAACTGCAAACACTGGAGCTGTGGCAATTCCTGCAGACCCAAGCATCCAAGGCTCCCTGCTGTGGAGCTGAGGTTGAGGAGTGTCCCTGGATGAAAGCTGCCTTCCAGGAGAGGATTTGCTCAAAGGGTGGTTGTGCAGCAAAGCTTGCCCTCCGTTAGGATAAACCCTCCTGGAGAGGCAGCTCTGGGAGTTGCAATTTGCACCTCTCTGCACAGGCAGAAGTGTGAATTGAGTGAGGAAGCCGCCAGGCTTTGCTTCCTCCTTGGGAAACCACCAGGATTGTTTTCCACCGGGCAACAAGTAGAAAGGGACACTCATTTTGCTAACACAAATTCGCTGTCCTTGCCCAAATTGTTTTTCTGGGCCCCGACACTCTGGGAAAAGTGGGTCTGTGGGTGATCCAGCACCTCCTGCCCTGCTCCTGTTGAATGGGACTGCATCGCTGGGCTGGACTGAAGGTGGGAGAAGTGGTGGGCCTGGGTGACAAACCTCACTCCTCTGCCTTTGCTCCTTAAAATTACTGACAATCCTTTACTGTTTTGGCTGATACTTTCATGCAAAATCCTGCTTTTTAAAAGGTAGCAAAGATTCACAAGTTAACGCTAACCCAGTGTGGTTTTATGTGCAGAGCTGGGTGGTGGCAGAGTCAAGTTTTCTTTCTTTATGTTTTTTTAAGTTGTGAAATTCCTCAGGAGTAACTGGAAAATGCATTTTCTGACAGGAAACATTACACCTATCTTATCTTTTAACATTCACAGAATGCTGTAGGCACAAAGGTGGGCATTTAATGAACTTAATGAATCCATCAATTAAAGGAAATCCATGTGGTTTCCATGATCAGATTCTTATTTCAAGGCCAAAGTCTATTCAACACAGCCCAGTATCCCCTAGCAGAAACAATTTTAAAATATAATATCAATTGTTCCATGTGAATATTTTTTGAAAGAGGTATAAGGCAAAAGTCATCAATGCCTGTATTACACAAAGATAGAGATGTAATGAATACTTTCACAGAAATAAGATTTAAGAGTCTCCTGCCAATTTGTCTGCATTTATCATTTGCTCTTTTAAACAAAAGTTAGAGAAATTATTGCCAGCAAACAAAAATCTATTTTAGACAAACATGCTATGTCCTCAAAGATCCAGTTTGTCATGTTGATAGTCTCATTGGCTGTGATTTGTATATTAAAAAGATTTTAATTGCCCAGGTAAGTGCCTGCACCTGCTAAGACACTGAATATTAGAGCACTTTATTCTAATCTCTTATAATATAGGGCACACTTCACCCATAAAATTATTCTCTACACAATTATAGCTTGGTTTTGCTGAGGTAGAAAGCACAACTTAACTGTTTGGTTTTGCTCATTATTATTAAAATCATGCAAATGAGGCCCATTAGGTAACAGTTGTGTAGTTAACCACTCAATAGCCTGGTGACTGCTTTTTCTCCCCACTACAGACAATTACAGGGGTGGAGATGTGATATCTTGTGGCTGTGCTTGGTGGGCAGTGGGCTCTGGGAGTGTGAGGAGCTTATGTGTAATATTGCTACCAGTTTTGTGCAAACTGCTGGGTTTTCTCATGCAGCCTATTTCCATTTAACTGGGAAATCTGTGATTTCAAAATGGAGAGATCTGTTCTGAATCGGAACAACCGGCACAAAATTTGAAATTGTCTGTAAAAAACACATTTCTTGTGTTCTTTTGAATTAGTCAGAATGTTCTGGTTCAGTAAATCAAAAGGTTTCATTCCATTTCAGTATTTCTTGTATAATTAGGAATATAATGCAAAGTAACAGTTCAGAACAACTTTTTCTTTGTCAGTGAATAATTTACTTGCTCTGTTCCAATGAAATGTAATTTTAGGATTGATTCTCACCAAAACACCGTGGTTCAATTTTTGTTCCAGAGTAAATTCTACCAGAATGTGCTGGCTCCTGTACCAAGTTCCTATCCAACAAAATGGCATTTCCTGATGGAGAATGTTTTATCCCAGCTGCTTTGACCAGCTCTCACCTAGGTCCCCAAATCTCTAAACAAAACAAGGTTATTCACTGCTCGCCCTATTATTCCTTTATTGAAAGGATCCCATGCAGCTGAAAAGGGAAAATCCCATGCTCTGAAATCCAGGACATTCTGTAGATCTTAACTGCAGCCAGGAACACAACACAACTGGTCCGTGCTACGGACACTCCTTCAAGTTAATCTCTGGAGTAACTCCAGGGCCTTCAGTGGAGTTGCTCTAGGAATAAATTTGACTCCTGAGTTTTCATCCAGGTGGGTTTATTTGGATATCACAAGATAACTGTGTGGCCATAAATCCATAAAAGGATTTATGGTTCTTGCAGGCAGCTCCTGCAAGTCCCGAGGTGAAATGCTGGAATTATCAGGGTGATTTGTTTTATTTTTGTCATATGTGAAGGAGGAAATAAATAGTCATCATTTTATTTAGGTGTATAACCCAGAAATGTTGATGCTGGGTGCACACACTAAGGTGTTGGGGAGAGGAACCAGAACCTCCTGGTTTCAGGTTGAGTTTCCACCCAAAGCTGGATAGACTAAGGCTCCTTTGCAGTGTGAGAGGCTCACACAGCCATAAATGTAGGCACTGACATTGGAAGTAAATATCTTCAGACAGCTCCTTGCCAAAGTGGTGAAATGCATCTTCAGCAGATGTGGCTGCTTGGCTTCTCTAGGAGCAAAAAAATTCAAGATGTCTCCTCTAAGGAGTTTGGACAGAGAGGAAAGCTGCTGGTGTATGCGTAAGGAGAATTATCTGGGATGTTTTAAGTGGAAAGAGTAATGGGATGAAACTGAGCTAAGGAAAACTTCAAGCCATGGAAAAAATAATACAGGCTAGTGGTCTGTGGACTGGTCTCCTGAGAGATCTAGGAAAGCCATGCCACTCTGGCCAGTGAAAACCACAGTGGGAATAGACTAAAGAAAAATATTGTATCTGTCAGCAGGATGGACAAGGTGCCCTGTGGGACTGTCAAAGTGATTCAAGGAGTATTTGTTTTCATGTTTTGTTTTCTAATTGGCCAAAATACATACAGTAGACTCTCACAGGAGTGTGCTGAGCCAAAATCCTTGCTGAAGTCAGATGAAGAACTTTTGAGCCTGCCCTCTTGGAAAATGTCCATGTGTGAAATTGTGGGAGGTATGACATGTGAGAAATCCCCTCCAAAATTCTCATTTTGCTGTACATCCTCCCTACAGGGGACATTTGTGTAATTAGCAATTGCTTCCAGTAAATGGCTCTCTGATCATGATGAAAATCCAATTTGGAGGAAATTGTTGTAAAAAACACCATTTATAGCTGGGCCCTTAAAATAACAAGTGCCTGGCTGGTGTAACACCTCTGCTTCCAACTGAGTGTTGTTATATAAAGAGTTGGGTTTGGGGCTTGTCTTCCCCACACCTCTGGCAGTGTGGTGGGGGGAAGGAAGTGCCCTCAGGAACGTGGCTGATCTTCCACTCCGTGACATCTCATGGCTTTTGTGCACCATGGCCATGTGGTGGCTGGAGGATACAACCCCTGGAGAAACCTCTTAAAAGCAGCTCTCATTCTGTTTTTCTTTTTTCTTGGAGTAATATTGTCTCTTGATGCGCTGCTGATGTAAAGCCCTTATTGTTAGATGTCCCACGGGGGAGATCCTTCTTCACTCTCGCCAGCTGGATTGTCTGGGCTTGGCATAATTGAGGATGGAAGTCTTTCTCTCATTTACTTCACTCTTTTTGAGATTTTACTGCCTCTTCAGACCAACACAGTCTCTCCAGTGTCTGTGTGCTGCAGAGGATGAACCTTGACTGCTGTCTCTTGTCCTGTGTGTCACCAAGGGTACCTGTCCTTGTCCTGCTCTTTCCAGGGCCCTTGGTGACTGCACTCACATGCAGGAGCAGATCAGCACTCTTGTAATGGTGGCAAAGAGGGGTTCTGACCACCCTGGTGTTGAGTTTTAGCCCCTCAGGGCTAAAACTGCCATGTTACTGAGTCTCCCAAAGTGAGGGGAATACACTGGAAGTTCATACTGTTTTACTACTACTTTTATTATTATTTCCAACAAGATCGTTATTCTGTGACCACATCCCTGCCTGGCGAATCAAGTCTGCAGGTACAATAGCTCCTCACAGGCTGTTTCCTCCTTGGTTCCTTTTCTAAATCATAAAGATTACAAATTGGAAGAAATTGTATACACAAAGAGGTTCAGCTCTGCACTCATCAGGACAATGCTATGTTTATATAAACTGCTACTTGTGGTGAGGGGGTATATGACAATTTCTTATTGCTGGCAAAGGACATACTATTCAAATATATGTTGAGAAAATAAAATGAGCTCGATAAAATTGGGATGCCCCTAGCAATGAGAGTTTCACTTTAAAACAACAATAATAATTGAAGCGCCATTCTGCTCACCTGCAATCAGTGCCGTACTCCTTTTGCAAATGCCAAAAAGTTTCTTATTTGGTGCAAGTGGTGTGTCTGTGGTGGGTGAGGGGTTATCCCAACTCGGGGTGAGCAGCTTGGGAAGGGGCTGGAACATCCCGCCCTGCTGATGGATGGACTGCCCTGTGCTAGGATCTGGCTCCGTGGGGCTGCTGCTTCCCAGCTTCGCCTGCTGACCTCGGTGCTTTTATCCAGAGTAACCACACGTGCATTTATCACACAACTTTATGAACAGTGAAGGTTTATTACGTTGCACTTAAACCTCGTTTAACCTTTTCTCAGGAAGCAATGCTCTAAAGTGGGATTGCAGGAGTTTGCAAAATTCCTCGAGCGCTTCCCAGGCAGGATGTGCACAAGCTCACCCCAAGAGAAAATGCAGGTACAAACCCCACATCTATTGTCTTCATCATTCTGCTATGAGGAAAAATATTGCAATCTAGGAAAAATTTATGGGAAGACATAACTTTGGTTTTTTTTAATTTCTAAATTAATAATTGGCTCGAAAATATGCATCTCTCCCTCTTGTATGGTGGCACTTGCAGCCCTGATACCTCTCTGTGCTGGTGGCCTTGGGGCAGTCCTCAGGCCCAAAGACCTCCTGTGAGCTGTCACGCTGCTCAAAAAGCTCCAGTCCTGGAGGGGAAAGAGAGAAATAGAAAGCTGGAGCTGAGCAGTACAGAGAGCTTCCTGGCAGGAGCAGTTCCCCAGGGGAGCTAATGCAAATCCTGTCACTTGGGGACGGCAGAAACTTGAGTGAATGAAGTTCTGGCCTAAAGATAGCAGGGAAGCATCCTTCACAGGTGAGGAAGGGGCTTGGGAGACTCCCAAGATGGATAGTCTCTTTCCAAGTGTACTTCCAGTGATTTACATTTCTGTTCTGCATCAGCCCTTAGCTTGTAAAAATGTTTGTGTTATTTGGAAGTGGAAAAACACAATGAAAAAATGTGAGGGATGATCAACAGCACTTAGTGAAATTACAAAAATCCTGATTCTGGCAGAGAAAAAACCCCTTCACTTTTGGTTTTTACAGAGCCAAAAAACATTATGAAATGAGCTTTGATCACCTCACACCTGATGTCCCCTCCACCTCCTTGGATGCCTTCTCTCATAGGAGTTGTAAACACAAAAGCTCCTGACCATTGTTGATGAAGAGATTTCTTAGGAAGTCAGAGCCCCTGCAAGAAGCAGCTGAAAATAAACACATCTTCCAAGTGGGTGGCAAATGTTGCCAGAGGTTGATAGGAATTTTCTGTAGGTCTGGGAATGAGTAGAGGAGTTGTAGGAATGGCTCTATTGAAGGTGCTTGGGTGCAGCTTGCAAGGCAACCTGCGATGAAATCAATAATTTACCTCGTGGTACGACTGAGATGGGTTGCGTCTTCCCGAGTCAACTTAGAGGTAAGCAAGAATGTGCCATAACAGTGTGTTTTTGAACCACAGGATAGAAGCTTAATTGATTTGCTCTTTATTCTTTGCAAAAGACAGCTGAATGTCAAAGGTCTTTCTTTTGTGAAGTACTGGAAAACCCGTTGTCAAACAACCTCTACTCATTTAATAATTTATCCCATTTTGTAAAAGAAAGGCAGCTGACACGCACTAAATCTAGTCTATGTTTAAATTACTGCATTGAACAATAATAAGAGGAATGAATAATCTAGTACATCTATTTAAAATTAAACATATATGAAACTGTTTTTCCAAATGATCACCAAGGGCTATAGTTTAAAGGCAGGACAGAAGCCACGAACAGAATGAAAATGCCGAGCAGTAGTTTGCAAGTGGCAGCAGAATTATTTATTCTGTTTTTTCTATACATAAGGAATAGAGCTAAATGAACAATGTTTAAGCATGTCAGAATTTCATCAATTTTGCATGAGCATTCACAAATATCCTGGTGGGGGTAATTGCTTGCAAATACATTTAAACTAATGATATGTTATGTCCTTACTTGATATAAAACTATTAAAAGATACGTTATTGCATTTGACAATGCCATGAAGCTGGGTCAAAGCTTAATGACAGATTTCTGCATTCGTAAATTAAGATATACTCTGCTGGAAGCAAATATTTTGTAAAAATAAAAGCCATCTACTACAGAAGTTTGATCATTGATCTAAGGTTGCTTTTTGGCTTCTCCAACCACTGGGCTTGCAAAAGTAGAGGAAATGGAGATTCCATTGCAGAGGCAACTCTGGAAATCATGTTGTGGCTCTTGCACATGCAACAGGAGTAAAGAGGCTTGCCAGAGACACCCAGTGGTTTTAACAGTCCCACTGGAGACTTGGAGCAAAGCTTGTGCACCAGCTGGTGACAGTGCTTGGTTTTCCTGTGGGAAGAGCAAGAGAGTTTATCCTGCCTAAGGCTGAATGTGCTGGGAAGGATTTTTAGCCTAAGAATAAATTCAGAATATAGGTACTGATGGAATCAAAAGATTCCGAGGAAGCCTTGGTAGGCTGAGGTTAGTGTGATGAGTTTGTTGAGGTGTGGCCATTGCTCAGATCCCTGTCTGAGGTATCCCTGGCTGGTTCAGTGTGACAGGAGTGTGCCATGGAGCAGCCCTGTGGGCATCAGGTCTCAATTTGTGACACTGTGCTGGTGAATAATTTCAGTTATTTACTGAAGGTTATATTAAGTATGAAATATTTAGAAAATTCCATGTCAACAGGATGCAGCCAGGCAGCCTTCACCAGGCAATAGAAAAGTCTTGGGGCACTGTAGATGCCTGGGAAATATGGTGTTGTCCCAGAAGAAGCCATGGGACATTATGATTGTAAGAGAGAGGGACAGTGATCAACTTTTACTAATGGTTTCTGGGTGGTGTGAGTTTTGCGATGATGAGAAGCACTGTATCCATAATAGCAAAGGAAATCTTCCTTGTGGGGCGCAACGCTTCCCACAGAGATGCTGCTCTCTGCCCTGCAGGAAGTGGAGAGGCACCAGGAGTGATGATAAACCCTCATTTGCACCATCCAAAAGGCCACCCCAAACTGTTGTGACAGCCATGGGATCGTGCCTGGATGGGTCCTGGCCTGTACTTGGGCATCTGGAGGGGGTTTGAGCAGCTGCTCTGGGATGTTTTATGGCTTTTGCTGCAGCCAGCGGCCTCTGCTGCATGGCAATCCTGAAATATCCCTTCCCGTCACCTCTCGCGCTCCCTTACGCTTTTTGAATTGCTCTGATTCCCAACATCATTGAGGATTATTATAACCTCCTCTTGTAACGTACTATAAATTTTATTATAAAGCACAAATTCTTTGGCTCCCCTGCCCCATCTTGCAGGGAGACAGCGTGCTGTAGTTCTTCCGCTCACAGTAATGTGAGCAGAGAGCTAATGAAGATCTTTATGTAAATTTTCCAGTTATCAGGTGAAATCTTCACTTCGGAATCTGTCACATATTATAAAAATTCTTTATGTTATCAAATGCTAATGATAACTCAGAACACAGAGCCCACGGAGGAGCTTTGAAATCCTTCATAAAAACTGCATTCGGCCCCAGCAACCGGAGCCTTGGATTTCTACTCCGACTACTCCAGTTTGTAATTAGCATAGTGCAGGCTTCTCTGCCCTCTGAAACCATAATGTTAATTACAAAAATTACACTGTGTTTAAAAGTGCAATTAAGAGACTGTGCTGCACAAAGGGAGCCGTGGAACCTCTTTGCACACTTTGAAGCCAGGTCACAATGCAGCCCATGAAAGAGAGTCCAAGGCTCGCTCCCTGCTAAAGGCTTGGGAAGATCATAGGGAGAGCTCAGCTAAAATGAGCTCTGGTGGGCTCTGCTCAGCCCTTAATGAATAATACTCTTCCTTGGGAGGGGAAAGTGGTAAAAGGCAGAGGGTGGCGGGAGAATATTGAACTAATTAAGGACTCGATCCTGCCGTGGTTCTTGCATCTGCTTGGGATGACTGCTGCAGTGGGGAATAATTGCAGGATCAGGCCTTGGGAGGTCATGGTGCAATCACAGCTGCAAGCAGGCTATGATTGCCTCAGTATTTACACAGCACCTGAAAGCGAAACAACACAAGTTTCCTTCTGTCTTTGCTGTACTGAGCGACTTGGAAAAAATTTAATTCTTCTGCCCTGGTTCTGAGTTTGAGGGTTTGTTCTGCTCTGGGCAGCTGGGGTGGCTCCTATGATTTGGGTGGCACTGGGGCTGAGTGTGGTGGCTGCCAGTTGAGTGAGCCCTTGGTCCTGCCTTCCTCAGCTCACAAAGGGAGGAGAAGGCAGCTCCAAAGTGTTTGTGGAGGTGCATGAAAAAGCTGGAAATTGCACAGTGCCAAGCACTGCACATAAGACTTGGGAAAAAAAAGATTAATTTTTTTTTTGCCTCTTAAGTCACTTGATAATATGGACTTTGGTAGTCCCCTCCACCAAAGACCTTCCAAGTGCCTTGTGCAAGGTGTTAATTAATTAATTAAGACCCAGAGCACCCCTCTGTGGTCAGTATCTGCATACCAGCTTGTACATAGAGAAATTGAGGCACGGCCAATGGCTGGAGGGGATGTGGGCAGCTGTGCCCAGAGTGGGAGAGCCCCTGGAGCTTCATCTCTTCCTCTGCACCACCAGACAGTTGTTCTTGTCTATGTGCCCGGCTGAAGGAAGCCAGGCATTCCTGTGGCATCGGCTGCCGTGGGTGTTTGGGTGGCGTGGGGAACAATCACCAGACCCCACCGTTGCCGCCCTCCGCTCCAGCTGAATTCCAAGGCCTCCTGCCACATCCACTGGCACAAGCGGGAGCTGGCAGTGACACTCCCGGCGCAGGATTACACCATGCTGCTGTGGGAAGGCTGTTGGCCTGGTTCTGATACAAATCGCAAGCCGGTTCCTTGAATTTTCCAGTAACTTTTCCATAGAGCCTCATGTAAAAAAAACCCTTCAATAGCTGTTCAATAAATCATCTAGCTGACCTTTTCCAGTAAAAACGAGCACTGCCACGGGTGATGCCGAGAGTGTGTGTGTGTAGTGGGGGCATGGGGGAAGGCAAGAGGGAGCCCAGCTTTGCCAAGAAACTTCAGTGCAGCCAGCAGCCTTGGGTTGATTTTGCTTTGGTGTTAAAAAAAAAAAAAAATCCTCTTTCCTTCTCTTTGCCTTCTACCTGCCCAACTGGTTATAGACCCAGACAGTTTACATATGTGATCCTTCCTATTTAGAAAATTAATGGTGTTTTCTGGCTCCAAATCACAGCTTGTGGTGCTCTGCAGGCGATGAAAAACTTGGCCAGCTTCAGCAGCAAAGCAGCCATTAGAAAATTAACCCTTGGTGGCAAAAGAGCAAAGGTACCCCAGCGAGGTCCACGAGAAGTGGCAGGCTGCAGCTTTCAGGTGTACCTACATATGTTAGCAATGTAAAACCAGCGCAGGCAGTCCCCCCGGAGAGTGCCCATCAAGCGTGTTTGTAGCTGGATACTGTGGAGAGGGCATGGCCATATCACTTGGCAGCGAGAGCGACCAATATGCCACGGTTTTCATTAGAGCACAGGAGAAGTGCTGAGCGGAGATTATGAATCAGAGATGCCTCTCTCAGCTCTACCTGCGGCTGCTCTCCAGTGTTCCAGCGATTCCTCACCGCCCCGGCCTTAGCTCTTCTCCCATCCTTCTGTTTGTTGTTGGCAGCAGTGCACAGCAGCGTGGATGTTGCAGAAAACTTAAAATAATTTTTTAAAAAATGGATGTGAGGGGGCTAATGCTCTGTTTTGGCTTTGAGATGTGAACACCTCTGGGTTGCAAAGCATGATTGTGACCAGTGCTGTCATTGCCCCTGTCCTGGGCAGGGGTCTGGGGCCGTGTGAGCAGCTTGTGGGTTTTGCTAAGATCTTGAATTTCCATGATGTAAAAGCTGTCACGTTGTGCGAGGGGAATCAGTGGCACTTCCCCAAGCTGTCCTAAAGCAGAGAAAAAATACTATGGAGCATTCAGAGAAGGAGTAACACTGCAGCTCTGAGTGCCCCAGCTGTGGTGCAGCTCCTGGGTGAGCAGAGCTGGGGACAATCCATACCCAACACCCTTCCCTGTGCCCAGGGACAATCCATACCCAACACCCTTCCCTGTGCTGGGGGGATGCCTGGGGTGCCCAGAGCCCTGCAGGGTGGCCATAGCAAAGGTCTGGGCTGTGCTGCCTCTAATTTGGAAGTACATGGGGCAACATTATTTTGAGCTGGCCTTGCACTAGGGCAAGTGGGGAGATGCTGCAATGACACTAGTGGCACTTTTCTTCCTAGTGAGCTGAGGGATCTCTGCAGAGGAGTCTTTCAGTAGCCACTTGGGCTCTGTGGCTGTGGGATTTTACTGGCACCAGCCCTTTGGGAGAGGCTTCACACTGCTTGTTGTACCACATCAGGAGGTGCAAAAGCTGCTCTTTGGGTTTTCCTGTTGCTTGCTGGAGAGTGAAACGCCTTTGCTCCCCATGTTCCTGCTTGTGCCTTGTCCAACCAAAATATTTTTGTCACGCCCTGTTTTTCGAAGGGGAAGGCACCAGGACAGGCAATGCCTGTTGCTGGTACCTGTAGCAGAGGTGCCAGGACCAGGATCCTGTGTCGGCTGCAGCAGAAAGGGGGGAAGCATTGCCTCTGCCACCCCTGGCCCCGTGCATACTCATCCTGCAGTGCTAAACTTAAAGCTGGTTTTATCTCTGGGCTCTGGTGCCGGAAACCACAGCCGTTAATTTCACTGCCTCTGACTTGGGGCTGTGTGGAGCTGAGTGAAATCAGCCCGTCCTCCTTCCTGCCTCCCCAAAACTGGGGGCAAACAACAGCAGAGTGTGAATCACTCCTCTCTGGTTTACTTTGACAAAAAAATCCCTAAACCGAAGGCTGACGTGATTACAGAGACGCATTTTTAATTAGCCTTTGTTAACGCTATTAATAAGATTAATAACATACAGTGAAAACGTCAATAAGCTTCTCTCCATAATTTTTGGATCAGCCTTTTGGCTGGGTAGCAGCGAGCCCTTCCCTGCGCAGCCTCTGCGGGCTCGGGAGCGAGGTTGCTGCGGTAGGATTTGATTTCCAGGGAGCAGAGATAGGGCACGCTTGTGCTCTCCCTTTGGCAGCCGCTGCCGTAGCGCTGCCTGGAGACCCAGGGCTCTCGCTCGGAGCACCGGCAAACTCGGTGCAGCCGGGGACTTTGCAAAGTTGCTGCACAGCAAAATCTCCTCTAAAAAAAGCTCATTTTGTATTACCTGGGCTGGCGTCGGTGACCCCGTTATGAACTGGATGATGAATCGCGCGAGGAGCTCGTGTTCCTCCTCCGATTTAAAACGTGCGACACAGCAGCGACCGGTGTTAATGTACAGAATTAATTGCCCCGGTGAGACACTTCTTCCCAAAAAGTAATAATAGTTAGGATTTAGCCTGGTGAATGTGAAAACCCTCTGGTATACTAATAAAATGAAAAGGTTTCGCAAAATAATATCCCAAATAATTGGGTTCCCTCTACCAAAGGACCCCATGTTGTTTCTCTTAAGCAATATATTAAAAAAATTGTGATTATTCCTTTGGACTTAATAAAACGTAATTGGAAAAAAATCTTGAAAGAAAGTGTATGGTAATCGCTTTCACTTTTCCCAATCAAGTTGATGTTGCCTTCCCTGTTCCATCCTCCTTGTAAGGTGAAGAAGTCTTTAATACATTTGGATCACTCAAGAAGCAAAAAAAAAAAAAAAAAAATTTTAAAAAAAGGGGGGGAGGAAAAAAGAAGCGAAACAGTTTTTTTTTAAATTATTTATTTACAATGTTTATTTTTGGTAGTAACATACCCATTGTAGCTCTGTTTGGTTTGAAGGGCTGACTGCTTTGGCATTGGGGATTTTTAAAAAATTTTGGGGGGTTCATGACTGTTGAAGGGAGATTTGGATCTTGATAATTTTTTAAAAAAATTTTTTTAAGGCTTATTTGACCATTCAAACTTTTGAACAGCCCCGGCTTGTAAATCCAGTGCCCGTCGCCCCCTCCTCCCGCTCCCCAGAAACTGCATGCTCCTACTGTGCTGCATTCATAATCAAATTAGTGTGCTGTGAATAGGTTAAAAAAACTGTTATCCAGCCGCTGCCACGAAAGATATTTTAGCCCACTCCCCACAAAGCCCTCCCTTCCCCGCTCCCACTGCCTTTTTTCCTCCCTCCGCGAGGCATAAAGACATCCACGCGGACGGAGAGATCTTTACCTTACTTCTCCTCTGCAATCTTAGCCCTCTTTTATTTATTCCCCCCCACCACCCTCCCATCGTAAGAAAACAAAAGTAAATTCTCCAGAAATGAGCTGCTGGTGAGAGAAAAAGGGGCGCTGGGTGGGGGGGTGGTGGGAAGGCGGAGGGGCTGCTGTGCGAGAGATGCTATAGGGAGACAGCGCTGGAGATAGTTGTCCCAGCTACGAGATAAAAGCTACATTACATGAAATTAATGGAGGCTGTCTGAGACATACATGAATCACTGTTTCAACACTAAGAAACCAGCACAAAAGAATAAAGAAATCTGAGTACTAACTATATCTTCAAAGGTCTCCTATTTACCCAGCTATACCGGGTACTGACACAAGTGGGGGGAAAATATAAGAAAAAAGCACTGCTGTGATCGAATGAATGAGACCATATGAGCTATATTGGTGCCGTATGCATTCTATTTAGCTGATATCAAACACAGTTTAATGAAAGTTAAATAGTTTCTGAGGAGTGCATGAGCTGGAACAGATTAGATTCCACCGAGGGGTCTGTCAGCATATTGTTGCTCACATGTATTCCCTGCTCAGAGCTGCCACAATTCCAGCACTCCATTAGCAATACACAAAAGACTTATGCAGATAGCGGGCATAAGCACGTACCGCCATGTTGGGAAATAAAAAAAAAAAAAAAAAAAAAAAAAAAGTAAAAAGGGGGGGAAAAGAAAGAGAGAGGAGAGGGGGAAAAAATACCCAGATGAAGGTTTTGTTCAGCACGTTCATCTGAAAATAGATCTCTGTAATTTGAAAGTGATAAGAATAGATGGAGAAAAGGGGAAGTGGTGGGGGCTGTCAGAAAAAAAAGAATTAAAAAAAAGGAGAAATATGTAAACTCCTTTAAAAGAACAGATATTCCACCAAGTATATAATGAGGTTTTGATCTTTCAGGAGACAATGACATGGGTGAATGCTGTGCCCTTTTGATTTGCAGGTTACATCTGGTCTTAAAGGCACAGTGGTTCCCGTGGCCTCTCTGCCCAGAAGTTGCAGTGGAAGATGATTTTTTTGGAGAAGGGAGGGGGGGAATTCTTCCTACAAAACAACATCTCTCAGGCTTCTCTGTCTTATTTTAAGATGCAGAATTCATCCCAGAAATACCACTGGACAGCCTGTGTGCCTGGTACAATCGCTGTCACTGAAACTAACATGAATTGAGATTAATTTTTATCACTTCAGAGGATTTTTATTCCTCTCCCTGGGAAAAAAAAATCCTCCTTCTCTGAGGTGTCTGTTTTAAAATTAATAGTAGGATAAGGCTGGTGGGGGTATTTAGATATCAGATGGCAATTGCTCAGTGATTATTGCATTTTGATTTAATCTGACAGAACTGATCTTGCACCATGAAATCTGTATTTTCACAGAAAAATAGGAGTTGCCATACTGGAACAGACCATTTGTCCACCCGGTCCAGTGCCTGGACCCATCCATGGGGGTAGCAAATCCCTCCTGTACTTGCACCCTGCACAGATATTTATTATTAATCACCAGGAGGGAACAGTGTTCCTCCTTGCTCCTGACTGTCAGTCCCTCCACACCCTATGGCAGCAGCATTTCTTTGCCCTGAAACTTTTTTTTAAACCCAGCTAAGTGCAGCCACGAATATTATTTCAGCCCACGGAAAGGCTGCAAACTCCTTCTGGAGCGTGCCTGGAGGTGACAGTGGCATTTTCATCTGCTCAGGTGTGGGAGGGCAGGCACTCTCCCCCAGTCTTCTCCCCTTCCCCTTCTCTCCCCACCCTCCTCTCCTCTAATTTGGTCAAAGAAAAGGGGGCACAAGTGAAAACACGATGATTTGTTCGGGTTTCTTTCTCTGCAGCTGGGAGTCTGCCTTATTAATATTATCTGGGCTGGGAGCGTGCAGTGTTTCCTCAGGCATCTCTTCTGAGTCATTTTATCATTATTCATAGGGATAAAAATGGCCCAAACCAAGGATCCATTTAGGGTTGCCTGTCAGATCCACTAAGGTAATTGGCTCCATTTCTTCATTCCCATTCTAAATTAAAATAATTTTATTAAGTGGTACAGTAGGTGTTTCACCTGTGTCACTAGCTGCCTATTAGAGCCAGAAAGGGCTTTTCCACATTATTTCTGTCTGTTCTTATAACATTATGTCATCGTATTCCGCGTTACTTCGTGTCAGAGGTTGCACAGTCTCGTGTACTTAAGTCCTATGGTTACAAAATGTAGGTCCAAGATGCCCTTTTCAGGGCGAGGGCAAAGTCAAACACACTTGACTGTTCCAGCTCTGCTCACTGCTTCCCAGATAGAATTCACACAGCAGGAAAAATCACTTTAAGACTGAGAGCAGGGTCCATGGCATGGTTGAAAATGTACCACCAACAAAAACGATGAACCAGTGGTAGCGATGATGTTCCCAGCAGCAATATTTGGAAGGGAAGAGCTGGTGTTAGAGCTGTGCTGCCTGGGCCTGGGAGGAAAACACGTGGATGGGTCTCCCTGGAGGAAAAAATGTATGGCATGACTGGTCCCTGCAGGTAGCAGCCATGGATGGTCCTGCTGGTGGCACTAACGTGGAGCTAAATAACAGAGTCTGGCCAAGTGTGTTTAGGGTTAGTCTCTTCTTCAGAGCAAGGTGGAACTTCCTCATGAAAATGCAGGTGGGGTCACTAATCTCACTTCAAAGAACTGAGATGAGGCTCGAAAGCACCATGGTGAAGGTGTTCTGTGTCAAAATAAGGAGTTTGCAGCTCCCAGATTCACATTTGGAGCATCCAGCCCTGTCAGTCAGGGATGGGGGCTGTGCATCCAACAGCAGTGCTTGCATTTAGTGTTCATGAAGGCTCTCCAGCTGGTTTTTGGCAGGTGGATAAATACACATTTGAGTGTCCATCTGAATTAGACTTCTTGGGGATGGGTCATCGGCAACTGAGATCCCTACATCCCATCAGGGCAGGGGAGCCAGGAGCAGGTACAGAAGCAACATCAGAGAAAACTGCTGGTTTAATTTTAGGCTCCCCACAAACGACTAGCAGCCAGGCAGGTGAAAGTTTCCACCAGCAGATAAGACAGGCTGTGTTATCTGAGAGTGAGAAAAGGTCGCTTTTCCAATGGACAAAGTCATTTCCATCCAGAGAAAGGTGCAGTTGCACAGGAACATTCCTTGTGCTTAGGCAGGGAAGGAGGAGAGGGGGGAAGGCATGTTTCTTCGGTTTTCAGGGATCTTGCAACTGTTTTTCTTCAACCTGCAGGTGGCATTAGCACTAAAAATGGATTTTTCTTTCTTTCTTGAAAAGTGTTTAGCAATGAAGGGAAGAAAGCTGCGAGGGGATCTGTAGCAGGACTGCGCGCTTGGAGTTAGTCATGCTAACTGCAGATGGCATTTTTGCATGTTTTATAAGGCAGGGATATACAAACGTTTTAGCACCCTGAAATATAATATCTCCAGTTTCCGGAAGCAGGCGGGCTGGGAGGACAAGAGGAGCTGAGTTTAGGCTAAATCTGTGCAACTGCGAAGGAGCGGAGCAGCGCCAGGCTGGCACCTGTCCATCATGGTGTCACCCCAGCCAGGCAGACTCCGAGCTGCCATCTCACCCCCAGCCCTCAGTTCCACGTGTCCCACATTGCTGAGGGGCAGCTTCCTGCAGGCCAAAGCTGGTGCCTGCTAAAATCAGTGGGAGAACTCCCTGAGGGCTGAGTGGAGCGGGATCAAACCCTCCTGCACAGCGAGGAGTGCTGGGAAAGAGCTGCTCACTGTGCCTGTTTGGTGGCTCAGATGGTTTGGCTGTATAGTGGGGAAAAGGAATAATCCCTGTTTGCCTTCTCTGCCTGGTATTGGGAGATGGAAATACTAATTAGTGCTGAAACAAGGCTTAGAATAGAAAAGTTTGTTTTTCCCTTTCTGGGGGGTTTGTTTTGTTTGTTGGATTTTGTTCGTTTGTTTGTGTGTATGAGGAATGGGAATGGGCTCCTATTTTAAACTATAAGACCCATCCCAAGCCCCATCACTAATGCCTCCACCTTCCCCACACAACAAAGTGCCCCACAGGGCAGAGTCCCAGTGCTGTTCCTTCCAGCAAGGCTGGAGCCTCGTTTCACTTTGAACTGGTGGACTGAAAATGAGCCTTTCATGGCCGTAGTCATTCAGATTTGAACTCCTCTCCAAGGAAAGTCCACTTGGGATGCACAAGAAGAGCAAACCTGGAAGAATGTAGACTTGCAAAGGCATTCCCCAAATTAAAAATGTGGGATGAGCATTACATGAAAACACAGTGGCTGCTGGCTTTGCTGATATTGAAACCCCCAGAAGAAAGCCAGGAGAGCTAAAGAGAAGTGTAGAAGCAAAAGGTTGCTAGAGAAAGAAACCATCAGCTGCGGCCACAGAGCTCTCACCAGAGGCTGTGTGGAGATTTTTTCCCCCCCGCTTTTTTTTCTTTTTAGGCAAACCATTTTGTTACTGGAAAGTGCTAATTTGTGAAAGCAAAACAACTCCAGGCAAAGGGTGTGCTTTGACAAATTCCCCATATTGAGGAGGGGTGGGGAGAAGCATGAAAAAGAGGAGAAAATAAATGTAGAACGATTGCAATGTCATGGGGGGTAAGTGGTACGTTTGAGACAGGGGCTAAATCACTGTTAAATCACTGCAGGCAGAATTGATGTGAGACTGGAGCACACTGAGAACCGGGCAGGGGCATAAACCTAATTGATTTGAGGCTGGAGCAGAGAGTTAATTGGGGGCCAGGGTGGAACAGTAACTAACAGAGTGCTGTGATAGCCAAAAGCATATCTCACTTTCCACCATCCTGCCCGTGTCGGGTGTGAGTGCTGGCAGCTGGGAATCACCCCAGAGTCCAAACCACCACTTCAGCCTGGTGGTTGGAGGCTGGCTCCATGCCTCTGGAGAGGGCTTGAGCATCTTTTCAGAGCTCAGGATTGCTCCCTGTCGTGATGGACCTCGGGAGAGAGCGGTACTTGTCACCTACAGCCTTGTTTTGGCTGGGGAAGGGGAGCAGTGATTGCTGCCAGAACAATTATTGTGGGAAAATGTTCACTCTCTCAGAGAACTTCATTCCTCTCAGAGAAGCTCCACACGTCCCCAAGGAAACTACCTAGACCAGGTCCACAGTTACTCCTTACAAATTTTTTTTTTTTTTTTTTTTTCTCTTTTCCTAAAGACTGTTGAATTGAGCACTCAAAATTTGAAAATGCAAAGATGAAGGTTGCCTGGGCAACTGCTTTGCACTGAATGAGGAAATGATCTTGTGAAACAAACATTAAGTGATCGTGTAATTAAAGACTGAATCAAAATTCCATTGTACCAGGAAGGAGCCTAAATTAAAGTTGACCAGGCAACTTTCAGTTTGGCATTTCCTAAGTTTTAAGAACTTGATTTAAATTTACTTTCTTTTATTATTTTTCCTTTTGCATGCAATCTTAGCGTTTTTTTCTCCTAGCAAATTTATGGCATATTGGTATGTTGTAGCCATGCTCACCTCTAGCCACAAACCAAGTTTCAGTGCAGGAGCTGTATAATCCCAGATTCCCAAACGCCCACCACTGGGACAGAGGGTGCAACTTTCATCTGCTGCCCTTTGGGAAGTGACAGCTGAAGGAACAACGTGACTTTTGGGTTTGTTATTGTGTACAGTTTGCCACGCTGCGTCAGATGGGCACTGAATTTAGTCTACACCAGATGCACCAAAGAAGGATGCAAGTATGGAGATGTAGAACAGTCTGTCCACAGGAAGACTTCACTCAAGCCACTTGTAGTTAAGGGGTTGTTTTAAACCCTCAGGAATAATTCTTATTTACCTTCCAGACCTACTTTTTTTTTTTTTTTTTTTTTTTTTTTTTTTTTTTTTTTTTTACAGTGGTTTTGGATTTAGATCCCACTCTTTCACCATTTCCATGACCCAGTGTGTCAGAGGAATGTGGTGACTCAGTGCTCCTGAGGTCTGCCTCAAGCTCTGGGGCATGAGTGTGGTCCAGAGCAATTGTCAGCAATCAGTCACTAGCAGGAGAAGCAGAACCTCAGACCTGCAGCATTATTAGTACACATGGTTAAGGAAAACTTTAAGGTGTTGTCCAGTTCTCTACAGTGCATGGATCCTTCCAAATAACACCTTCCATTTTGCTCCTTTTAGAAAACCACTGTGGCACCTTCCAATGCATTACAGCGTATGTGCCATTTCAAACCTGTATTTAAGACTTTGCATCAGCAAACTCCTCTCTTCAATTCATCTGGAAACACATGTGTTTTTAGCTCACGTGTTTTTTACCTTACTCAAGTGATAGTTACACAGAGCTCCATGATTCCCTTGCTATTTTCAAGGGCAAGAAACGTCCGTGCACGCAGCATGTGCTGGGGCCTGGCTTTTATTATTATAATTGTTATTGTACTTAGCTATCTGTCAATGCAGAGCTTCAATTTGACACAAATTATCTCCGCAGTGGTGCGTTCCTACCGTGAGATGCTCTGTGCCTCCCAGCTCTGAGCACGGAGGCAGAAGAGTAGCTTTAACCTTCTCTCGTCTGCACCCAGTTTAATTTTATCTCATGATCTCACCTAATTTTTTTTTTTTTTGGTGAATCCCTGGATATGCAAATAGTTCCTAAGAATTATGTCAGGAAATATAGTGCTAGGGAAGATATAACTTGTATTTACAGAACTTACTAGGGGTTTGGGGCACCTCGATTCTCATCTTTCCAGGGTCACAGGGAGACTCAAAGGGAGCATTAGCCCATGAATGCTTGGCTGGCTTCCCTCAGTAGCTCTTTCACCGCTCAGGTAGTCTTTGTCAATGTATTATCTTTTAATCTTAGTGACCATTTTATGATTTTTTCCCCCTCATACACAGTGTTTATGCTGGAAGCAGTGGCAGGGGTAAGGGGGCTGTTTTGGGGTAAGGGGGCTGAAAGGCCTCTCTTTCCCCTTGCTATGAGCACAAGTAGTGCCTGTTTCTAAGCAAAGAAGACTCTGTGTCTGTTGAACTCAGCTTTGTGCTGCCTTCATTTTTCCAGGATAGGTTGGGAAGTTCATTCAAAGTTCTTCCTTTACTGTGGGACATCCCTGACATTTTCCCATTGACACAGACCAACTGGTGTGATACAGTGACCTTCTGCACCGACCCTTCAGTTGGATTCTGTTCCTGCTTCCTCACCCAGCCTGCCCCACCATCATGTCCTTGTCCAGCTCCACTGTTTTGCTGCCATCAGCTGACTCCCAGTCTCATTGCTTGCCCAGGCACAGGATCTCTTAAAAAAAAAAAAATTATTCCTACAAGTGTTTTTATCTCATGACTTAGCCCAAACAGCCTTACTCTTCCCCTCATCATTTAGCACCAGCTCCTCTGCAGAATCTGTGTCCACCCAAGCAAGGCCAGCTGTAACCCATCCTTCCCATCCCATATTTCAATTTTGCTTGACCTGTTATGCTGTGGATTTCTTTCTATCCTCACAGTCTTCCTCACGTGTCCTCTTCCCCCTCCATTAAATGAAGTTGTTTCTTTTCTGTGTCTCTGGGACCTGGACATACCCAGGGAAAAATTATTCCCATTGTTCTCTCCAAGGTCCCTCTTCCAGCAGCTGGAAGCTGCAATTACAGAAAAGTCTGGTTTGAGTTTGGTGAAGTTACAAGCAAATGAAACAGCCTCTTAAAATCGGAAGTGTCATACAACCTTAGTAACAGACAGTGCCATCAGCCCCACCTATAATATGTGCGTGTGTGTAAAAATGAAACCTGAAAACTGAATGAACATGAAAAGGCCTCGACCTACTTTCAAACTGATAGAACTGCTCCCCATCCCTAATGGAAGCAGACAGGATAGGCCTTGTACATCTCTGGCTTCATTTTGCAGGAGTGTGTTACAAGTGCAGAATTAGTGTGGAAAGGAGTCTTGCAGACAATAAAAGCAGGGAAGGGTTTTTTGCAGGACTCATTTGCACAGGAGTAACACACACAGGCCCCTTTGAATCCCGACCCAGGGAGGCAGGCAGATGCTGAAACATGCGGTAACCAAAAGTGAGGTCCAAGCCTGAGCCTTCCAGTAGACAGATCTGTCTTCTGACAGGCCCAAGGTGTGCTCTCCAGCTGCAACCCAGAGGAAATTCAGAGGGAGACCGGGATTTGGAGCGTCCTCTTTAAGCCCACCATTAGCTTATTAGGAAACGGAGAGCTCTTATTCCTGGAAGCAACGTTTTGTGAACTGTCATACTCATTTCCTTCACACGCTGGCACAGATTGCCTGCTTGACCCGAGGGCTGAAGCCATTTACATTTTTGATCTGCTCATCTCTCAGAAACCTCCACAAATTAGAAATACCACAAACCATGTTTGTTGTCATGAGGGCAGAGAAGTCTGAAGCAAGGTCTGGGTGCTGTGTTTGACCTCGGCTGAAATACTGGTTCAAAATAAACCCTCTTTGAAGAATCTCAGAGTCTCTAAACTTCAAAGCACTGGCTAATGTCTAATTGACTGTAGGTGAGTATTGCTTTACAGGAGAGCTCTTCTGCACCAGAACTCTCAGACCAAGCTTCTCTTGTGCCTTTTTTAGGTGAATGAGAGAATTCAAAAGCTATTATGATCTCCAAAAAATTTTGAGCTGAAGCTTCATAATTGCAGCACTTTTTCCTTCTGTGTTAAGATTCCTAATACATTTTTTACAGAAGGCTCTCAGTCTCGCAGCTGAGAAATGCTGTAATGTAAGCATTACAACTCAATGCTGTAAGACAGCAAACACTTTATTTCCTTAGTCTTTATTCTTCTTCACAGTGTCTGTTGGCCACGGGTGTGCTCTGCCTTGCGCTTTTGCAATGAGGACATGTCCATCCTTTCTGCTTCCCTTTGGTCCCAGCACCCTCAGATGGGCATCAAGGTGGCAGATGTGGCTCTCTGGATGGGACCCTCAGAGCTGGCCTGGGTGTTCTGGCCTAGGACAGGGTAGAGAGTGAAACCCTAGGAGCAAGCTGGTAATGCTGCAAGACTGAGTGTTCAAAACCTCAGTATTTTTCTGTGATGAGGCCATTTATAATTTACCACCCTTCCCTCCTGCTGAAAAATTCCTCTAATTCTTCTCATGTGAATGGAGAGCATGAAAGCAGCACCGAAAGTTTCCTCTCTTGTTCTCCCATTCATTTTCTTATGCTAAAGCCCTGTGGATGAAACCCATTCCAGGTGCCAGACAGCTTTTCCTGTAATTTACCCATGGTATTCTTATCAAAAGTGTTACCTCCAAAAATATTTCCTTTTAACGTTAATTATCCTTTGAGCCGGCTCACTCGCAGCACACAAAAGAGTACAGAGGCTTGGCAGGATTGGGTTTTTTTCCTTTTTCTTTCCTTTTTCATTCAGTACCACATGTACCTCTCTGCATATGTGGAGGGGCTTCCCACCACCTTGAAGACATCACATGGTGTTCTGTGGGAGCCCAAGCTAACAAGTATTAAATGGGTGGTTATTGTTTAATGATGTCCTGTAATGCTTCCTGTATGACCTAGAGAGGAGGCTTGTGGTGCTGGAGGTGTTAGAATTAAACTGGAAGTCTAAATAAATAGTAATAATTAAAGAAAAGGGACATGAGCTGTTACTGGGATAACATCTTTGGAGGATGAGTCTTCCCTGGAAGGTTTGGGGTGCCCAGGTGGTTCCTGCCAGCAAGGGGAGATGAGGATGTGATCAGTCCCATGGGCATGGAGGTGGCTACCTGAAGGCAGCCCCACAGGAGCTGAGGGAGAGAGAGGGGTTAATCTCCTGCCCTTACTGCCTAGCAGGGAAGGTCTCCTTTCCTTAGGTGAGTTAAGTCAGCCTCTGCTTTGTTTGATGCTGCCCATTTGAGGAAAGCTTCTCCCTGACCTTCTGCCAGAGAGACTGATGACAAGGACGGTTTGAACTAACCTTGACATTCACCAGGGTAAATGGCTTTTTCCACAAGTAGTCAGCAAGCCAGGAGAGCCAGTCAAGAGCTAATGAATCTGTACCTGAGGGAAACTGAACAACAGTTGTACTTTTAAAGAAGAAAAGTCTTCCCTGGCTCCGTCTGTGCTTAAATGCTGGAGGATTAACTCTTCCAGCTCACGCCTGGGCTTTGCCACGTCACGTTTTGGCTGGCATGAGGGAGGCCACCAGTGGAAATGTGGGTAGGGAAAGCCCCTGTGGGAAAGGACAGGTGCACAGCTTCTTCATTTGTAAGGAGATGGATGAAGTCACTCCCTCCATGGTAGGTGATAACCCCACCTGAGGCCTGCAGTGTCCTTGGTACAGAGCATCAGAGGGAGAGATGCCAGAAAGGACTGAAGGGTGGTTGGGTCACTGCTGTCTGCAGGTGCTATGCCCCCAAATGCACCTTTAGAGGGGGTTTAACGCTGAGTTTTAGTCCTGGCCTTTACCTCTGGGCAGTGGAGTGACCACTGTGGCCATCACCAGAGCTGGCTCAGGTCTTGGTGGATGGGGATATCACACGTAGGCTGGTCTGGAACACCAGGGAAAAGGGCCCAGCTGCTGCTCCTCAGCCTGGGGTTTTCACTGAAGTGTCCTCAGATTGCACAAGCAGAGGCATCCGGAGCCTGCTGTGCCCTTTTCCTGCTCAAGGAAGGAGGTTTCCTTGGCTGCTCAGCTGATATTAGAAACAATAGAAAGAGCGTTGGCAATTGCAACATATTTCACTTTTCTCAGCACTGTCCAGATGATGTATTCCTAGTCCTAATTAGGTTGTTCAAAGCCCAGTTTTTGTGAATAAGCCATCATTGTGAGAAGATTGGCCTGACAGTCCTCTGGCCTGTTCATTCACAAATCTTGCCTGTTGCTTCGTTTAGCGTTAACTCATTAGAGGATTCCTCCTGTGGCTGGAGGGAAGGACTGGAGGTGTGAAAAGGGCTTCCCAGAAGGGTGGATGGAAATGAGGGTAGGACTAATTTCAGCCCACTTTGGTGAACCTCACTATTTCATGGGATCTCAGGCTCTTGAAAGAAGTTTGCAGGGGAATGGCTGGTGGAGTGAGAGTCTATTTTTCTGGGATACTCAGGAAGTGACTGCAGCCAGCTTTTGTCTGGCAGCACTTGGACTCGAGGCACAGGGACTGCTTTTCTGAGTCTGCTGCTAATTCGTGTGTGCATAACTCCTACTGGCTGGACTAAATCAGTCTCTGAAAATGTATTTATTAATACTTACTTCCTAGGGCTGTTTATTTAAATGTTTGCAAAAGGCTTTGGAAGGCTAAGCAAGGGGAAGGCATGAGCTCCAGCACTGAATCTTAAGCACTGGCAACAGAGATGGTTGGCAAAAACACAGCAATACATTTTCCTCGGGATAACAAAAGTAGCGCCGATGCCATCTCTGTTGCATGATCATCTTCCAAGGGATGATTTAAAAGAAACCACTCCAGTGTTCTAAGGAGGGAGTGAAGCAACACTGGGAAAACGAAGTGCAGCTGGGATGTGAGCTGGGTGTGTTTGCTTCTGAGATTCTCCCCATGGGGCTTTGCCCAGGTTTTGCCACCGTGTGCGAGAGGCAGGAGCAGGAATGGGTGATGGGACTGGGGACAAACCAGAAGGGACAAACTGGGACTGGGGTGAAGTTCTGCCAGATTTTGTGTCTCCTGATCAAACAGATGAGAGTGAGGAACACAAGCACAAACCAGACCATGGTGCTGGCACAAGGGGTGCCCTGCAGCCCCCCAACTCCACGAGGGGCTGGAGATAAAGCCCTGGTGTTGGTGAGGCTCCCGGGGAAAAAGTTGTATACAGAGGAGGAGATAATATTTCATCCCCCACGGGTCAGTTGGTTCTTGGCAGTGTTCTCTGTTTGAGATTTGAGGATTTGCAGACAGACAAACTCCACAACCCAGCAAAGGTCAGTCTAAATATCAGACAGATAAACAGCACCTTCTCTGTAAGCACAACTCCGATTTATGGTGCTCCATTTTCTCTTTCCTTTGCATGATAAAGTGGAACGTGTGCTTCTTCAGAGGGTGGCAGCTGAAAAATTTAAAGTAACATAACTTCCTGAGGTGTTTTTAAAGAAATATGCTTTCCTGTAGCCACAGACTGTTTCCTCAATAAGGCTTTTTTTTTCCCCTCTTGGATTATATTGCTTTGGAGAATTTCTCCTTTCTGACTCCCCAGTCCCATAGAAAAGTGCAACACCTGCCTCGTAGTTGCTTTTCCAAGAACGAGACCTGTGTGAAAGTGTGTCTGTAAGAGCACAGCTTTGGCCAAGGGCCACCCAGGAAGTGCTGGACCCTCTCCCTTGACCAAAGCTGTGCTTTGGTGTTTCAACCTGCTCCCAAAAAAGCCAGTGAGGTACAGGGCAGCATTCCGGATCTGCCTTCAGTTGATAACACAGCTCCTTTATCCCAGGCTAAATCCTCATAGTTAGAATTTGCTCGTGTCATCCTCAGCAGAGCCCACATCTCCCCATGCCCCGTGAAGTACCTTCAAAGTGAATATAAATTATGTTACATTGGAAAACCACCTTCAACAGTATAGGAGTGGGGATAGGGAGACATAGTAAATCAGGATCAAACTCCCTTTAGTTTTCTTCTTCCTGACCTTGTGGACAAGACCTTTGTAATTAAACCCTCTCTGTAGGTAGTAAAAGTTCTGAGTGCAGAGGCTGTACCAGATCCTTTTTTTAAAGCTAAACTATATTTCATTAGTCACATAATTGAGGAAATATCACACTGCACCATAAAAGCATGTTAAAAATCCAGCATTTACACTCTTTAAAAATATTAATATTGGAGTTTAAGGTTTTTTGGGGGGTAGGTATTATTTTTGTTTGCAGAAATCCAATATGTGCTCTCATCAAGACTGAACTCTAACCAACTTTAGGAATTGTTGGTGTCTGTACCATGGATTCCTGGATTCTGGGACTAATTTGCTTCTAGGCTGACTTTTAGAGCAGTTATTTAGTAAATCTGTGGAAAGTGCTTTTTTTACATCACTGTAAACATAATGTAGTTTAATTATTTGGGGTTTTTTGGTTGTTTGGTTTTTTCTTTAATCTGCTTCTGATCCCTGCCAGGTGATGTTTTTCAGGAATGTGCATGGCTGTTGACTGCTTGTCACAGCAATGATTCCAACATTGGTGCCAATGCAGCATCATGGTTCAGCTGGTCAGCTCAGCATTTGTGGCTGTAGCCTTGAAATCACACAAATTATCTGCCTAGTCTGTAATATTACAGCCAAAAAAGCCCTTTTAAATAATTTGTAAGGTTTTATAAAGCAATACAATCATTATAACATTATGAAAAATGTTAATATTAGCTTCCAATGCTTTGAAGTTTTTTCCGGGAATTTGGATTTTGCAAGGATGTCCCTACAGGTTTTACAGTCAGTAGAAGACATTTGGGTGGAGAAAGGGAAGAAAACTGAACTTCCTTCTCTCTTTGAAGTTTTGTAGGCTTTGGGGGCTCAGGGCAGGGAGCATCAGATTTTATTTTTTTAGGCAAAGGCAACCTTTGAACCATTAAAATAGAAAGCAAAATTTTAGTGCTGTAAGTTCAACATTTTATCCTCTGTTGTGGAGAAACGCTGCTTTCCTTGAAAGCACGGCAGATTAGTGAAGAGGAGGCAGCTGAGCTGAAGCAGCAAACTCAGGCAGCAAGGCAAGGATTGGGACAGTGGTGGTGGACACCAAGGGGCGGGTGTGTAGATGCTGATGATTAAATCCCTCACGAGGCAGGCCCTGATACGAGCAGGTCCCCCCACTGCACCTCTTACAGCCCATTCACTGCTACTTTATGAGACAGAACAGTGACACACTATTAAAATTGGTTATTCTAGATGGTTCACCTGGGGATTTGCTATAATTACTGGAATATTCCTCTGCTCCCCGTGGTCAGGGCAGTGGAGATGCAATGCCATATTTTGCTGCTGACACAGCCCGGCGTACAGACGGCTTCTCGGGGCTGCAATAGAAGTAGCATTCCAAAATTATTTTCTTTCTGGGGATTTTTGACTTGCTCTTCCATGACCCAAGTGGACACAGGCTGATGACTGAGGCTGGGTGCGCATCCCATAAAAAACAGTAAATAAATCCATCAGTGTGTTAGCATGTCCATATCCTCACATGAATTCTTGGCATTCTGGCGTGGTAGAAATGAGCACTTTTTCTGTGCAAAACATTGTGAGTGAGAGCAGCAGTGACAACAATTAAAATTTCATCTCTTCTGGAGAAAGTCAGTTTTTAAGCTTTTTACTTACTCAGACCTGAGGGCTGTGTTCACCTTGCAAGGCCTGTGCTGGTTGGGAGCTGGGGCCAGCCAGTGCAGCTGGGACAAAGTTTCATGGCACCACTCCATATGTCATGAAAGGCCATATTCTTTTTCTTTTCTCTTCTTGGGGTTTCTTTGGGAAACGTTACCAGTCTTGCTGGAAGACCACGTTGTCCAGGAGGAAGGATGAAGAGATGTGTGGTGTTTCTGCATCTCTGCTGCAATGCTTTCTTGGGTCTTCTTGTTTTCCCAGGGTTGGGGTTGTGCTCTCACCTCTATGGGGTCAGAGTGGGACAGTCCCCTTGCCACTTCCCCAGTGCTTGAGCATCACCTGAGTACTGCTGGGTGTTTCCACGGTGGCCACAGCAGGGCCAATCTCCATGGATACAGTGATACCCTGGCTCTGGGATGGGGAGCTGATGCTGGTGCCTGGGGTACCTGTCCATCCCAGGACAAAGTGGCCTAGGGAACAGTAGGACTGGTGGGTTGGGAACATCAGGTTAGAGACAGCAGCTCAAGGACAGTTTGTCACTGCTGCCAGCCTCAGGGCACAGAGCTCTCCTCTTGGCACTCTCTGAGGCCTGCACTTTCCCTGTGGGAACACAGACTAACCCCCAGCCCCATTAATCACCCAGCTCCAAAGATCTCCCGCTGTGTCACCATGTGTGGTGGCAGGAGCAGCGTCCCACTTCTGTGCAGGTGGCCCTGTCCCCGGGAGGGCAGGGAAGCTCAGGAGCAAGGCACCCCACAAGAGTCACAGACAGGTGCTTTATTTTGGTTGGGCTCACACGATGTTCCTGTGCACCTGCACTAGACCCACGAGCCCCATTGCATCCCGCTGCGAGAAGAGTGGCTGCTCACTGCCACCCACGCACAGATGCTCTAAGGCTGAGCTTAAGTGAGCAAATCCTGGTGGTCAGGGATGGCTTTCTGTGTCAAGGAAGGCTCAAGTGAGTAAGGTCAGACATGAAAATAATCTATGCGCCTGTTGAAGAGGTTTTTTAAAAATTTGTACATTAGACTCTGAGGGTGAACTTTGTATTTCTTGATCAGTGGGCAGTGAAAGGAGCTATGTTGGCTGCTTTTATCCCTCTATTAGTTTGGTTGAGTGCTGCCTGCATCCCCAGACCTGATGGTAGCTGTTAAATAATCTGCCATTTCTCAGGGAAACCATGGGCTGTGAGCAAAGGCACAGACTGGTGTTGTCTCCAAAGTGTTGGTGAAGGAATGGCAATTTACTATTTCAAATGATCTAATCTAGTAAGGGCAGAGAGTGACATAAGCACAATAGTAAACAGCGTTAGTGTCACCAAGGGAAGTGTTGCATCCTCTTCATGTGATGTGGCTGGAGGCTTCTTTTTTTTTAATTCTTCTTGAAACACTATCAATGGTCCAACTATTTATCTGTGTCTCCTGGGAGACACAGAGCAGGGCATGCCTGGTCTGCCATGGGGCAGGGGGAAGGCAACAGGGAGGATTAACCTGGGATTTGTGCTAAAAATGATTGTGCCGCGTGAAAGACAAAGAAGATGAGGGAAGTGGATTGGAGGGGCTGAGTTCAGCCCAAACATTCTTGTTGAGAAGAAAAATCTGTCTGCTTTAAAGCACTTCCAGGTAAACAGGTGCAAAAAATGAAGCCTCTCCTTTTTCTGTCCAAATTAGCCAAGTCACTGTTGAAAACAAATTCCTCCTGCTTTCCAAACCTTTTCTGCACATGCTGGTGTGTCCTGGTCCCACCCATGTCAAGGTAAAGCTTTGCCCTGGCTGGACACAGCAGAACTAAGCCCTGCCACAGCCTCTGGGCACAAGCACTTTCTCAAGTCCCCATGTACTTTCTGCCTTGTTAGTGGCACCAGGTGTTACTGGCACCACAGAGGAGAGAGAAAAGAAAATGATTTCTCCTGATTTGCCCAAATCCCTTGCTCTGTGCAGTTTTCACTTGGCAGTTTCTGCAGGCTTTTCCAGAGCAAGAGGGAGAAATCAGCAATGAGATTGATGACCAAAGAAACTCCACTGCAGACCATCTCCAAAGTTTCTTTTTTCTGTTGCTGCAACTGGGATGAACCCTTGGGTTGGTCCCAGAGGCCCTGTGACCTCTGGGCTGCACAGGGCATAGGAGTGAGTCCTGGAGCCACTGCCCTTTATGGGCACCATGGCCAGAGAGGGCCTGGAGCTGAACATGTGAAAAACTGTGGAAGTGCCCACCGTACCTCGGATCAAAGCTGGCCAGCACTTGCTGAAGTTTATCCGCACTTTAAAATGCATAAAAGAGTTAAAGTGTGTGCTCCATTGGCTTTGCCCAGTGCTTGAGGATTAAAGAGGTGCTTAGCAACTTTCTGGATCTGGGTGGAGTTTAAAATAAAAATCAGGGGTGATCCTCACTGATACCCCAAACCACTCCAGGGAGAGCGAGGAGGCAGGAAGAGCCTTGCCATGCAGCTGCACCCCTTCCCCATCTCTCAAACCTGCGTGTAGAAAATAATTCAGAAATCACTGCTCTTATCTCCTGTCACTCTTGCAGAGCAGCAGCACCGGCCATGCTGGGGCCTTATCAGAGGCGCGGGTGCCCCGTGGCACCTGTCTGAGGGAAGGTCAGCACTGGAACAGGCCTGTGCTTTCCCTCCTCCTCCTCAGGGTCCAGCTGCTGGAGCCCCGAGAGCTCTGGAGTTTGTTAAGCACTGAATTTTATTTATTCCCTCTTTTATACAAGCGTATTTCACTGGAGGAGAAGAAGCAGGGCTCGGTCGGTCGCCATATGACCATCCCCTCTTCATCCATTTTAGGGTTGTGCCTCTCAGGAGCAGTTATTTTAGGGGAAGGAGCCACAGTGTATGGAATTGAGCGGGAATTCAGATGGAGCTCCGGAGCATGGGGCCACAGGAGTGAGGGAACTATTGCCTAGCCTTCACCAGGGATTTTATTTTCCCTCATGAAAAGAGAGTGGCCTCTGAATGTCAGCCCAGCCTGCCTGTCAGTTCTCAGCTGCACCATGGGATAAAGCTGCTGATCCCTTTTATCCCCTTCTGGGAGTAGTATTAATAGTATATTCATTTTTGTTCCATTTATAATTCATTACTGCCCAGTTATTTGGATTTACTTGTGTTAAAAGGCATAACGAGACAAAAACTTAGCTGGTTATGAGCCCGGGGAGAAGGGGAAGGCTCTTCCCCTCCCTCCTTCCCTGCCTTGCCTCCAGGGCAGGGGGGAGCAGCCGGGGCTGAGTCTGCTGGGGAGAAGGGAAGTCACTTTGTCCGTGCAATGTTAAGCTTTGGAGGTCACCATTGCTTTTGTGGCCATTGCCTTCAAACCCATAGGAAAACTGTTAGTTCTGTCCAGACTGGCACATTCGCAGACTGATGCACCTAAATCTCACTGAATTTAACTGCAAATCAATCTCCCGTGGGTGTTAAAAATCCCTCCATACAACTGAAATATTTATACTAAACAGATAGCAGCATGCATTTTAAATAAAAATTTCTCCTTATTGTTTTAACCTCCCACTTCCCCCCGCTCTGTTGCTTTCATCTGTCACATGTCTGGCTCTCCTCTGGGCATTGCAGGTTCAGGGCCAGAGGGTCTGCTCTGCCCACAGCACACGCTCCAGGAGAGGCCCAGATGTTCGGAAAGGGGGCGGGAGGGGGAACCCCCACAGCCCAACAACAACAAAAAAGGCTGTGGTTTTAAAACCACCTTTACGCTTTCCTGCTCCTGGGGCCAGCCCCCTGCATAAGATAAAACAGCCTGGAGCCTGCTTTATCTCACCCCAGCTGCCCACCCTCCCAGGGGACGCTCCCGGGCAGAGGCGCTCAGCCGGACACGGCTGCTCTGGTGCCCAGGGAGGGGCTGTGGTGGCACCAGCCCCACGGGGACCCTGTGGCCAGGCCTCACCCCAAGGCCAGTTGTGTGGGGTTTTCCTGTCTGTTTGCTTTGCGTGAAGCAGCTGGGGCTGCTGTTGCATTGTTTTTTTCCCTAAGCTGTCAGGCTGCCTTCCCAGCAAACTGTGGCTTTCGTGTTGGCTCTGGGAACCCTGTTTACACCAGGGCAGAATTTAGTAGGTCCCTTCTTCCAGCTTGGCCCAAGTAGAACAAATTTGCTCTTGAGGCTGCTCTTGCAGATGGTGCTGGTGCCCCTCACCCTGCTGTGACCACCCATGGTTTTTTTAGCTGGCTTAAATTAGCTGCTGATATAGGTCTGGACAGGTCAGCCTGGACATTCACATCCCGAGTATGCTTTTGGGAAATGGTCTAAAATATGGGCAGGAAGTTTTGTTTTGCAGAAAGACTCACGCAGAGCTCTGCAGACAGGGAAACATAGAGGGACACATCAGTCAGATGGGGAGTCTTTGATCCTGAAAGCTCCTGGTCTTTGAAGGATTTTTTTGTGTGTTACTAAGATTCCCAGTCTCAGCCTTGACCCAATTGCTCCCTTCCCAAAGGACATTTGCAGATGTAGAGCTAGAGTTACTGATGGGCTCCCAAGAGGAGAAATCCCAAATTACTGAGGAGTTTACTGTGGGTTTCCCATCTGTAGCTCCCCAGCTTTTGATTCAACACCCAGAATAGCCTTTCTGAGGCTCATGGAGCCTCTTGGGAAGAGGGATTCATATGGCACTTGCTGTTTCATATGGCACGGGCTCCATAATTTCCTTTTATTTCCTTTTTGCAAGACTGTGGACTAGAGACTAAAGCAGTACCAAAGGCTGGTCCTGTAGACATAATGGTCACTTGTGATTAGTACTGGTAATAAGTACTAGAAATAGAAAATATACTTAATTTTAATTCCAATTTTCCAACAGAATTGGAAATAATTTTAAGTATTTCCAATGAAACTTTATATATGTTCAGGGTGAAAGTGACAATATTTAGGTCGAAGTACTTTCCAAACTCCTTCTGGGCTTTAGGCTGGATAGTGGCCTTCACCAGTAAAATCTGGACATTCTCTCCTGATTTTGGAAAAGTTACTCAGGATTTGGTTAAGCATAAGTGAGACGAGGTTAAGTGTAACCTGTAAAACTTTCAACGTGATCTGCTTTTATCTTATGTTCTCTGTGAAGCCATTGCCTTTGCTATAAACTAGATGGGAGAAGAATGTTACAGTGCAGGCTAATGTTTTTTTTGCTTTGTTTTTCTCCAAACCCCACAACTCAGAGAAATCAGACCAGGTCTGAACCCCACCCCTCATTAGTGTGCCAGTGGCCCACTCCAGAGTGTAACACTGGTGCTTTTGCACTCACCCAGAGGCAGGAGATGGGCTTGCACTCAAATTTTTGGTTTTGTCATTGCCACTAGTTTTAGTGGCACAAGGGGCAGGTGGCACATGGAGAAATTATGTAGCCATCAGACTCCCCTTCTGAAACACAGCACCTACTGAATTTGTCCACCCCTTTTGGTGTGTCTCTCTGATGTGTTTCTGAAAGGGGCGCAGAGGAGGAGGAGAGGGGGCAGGGAAGCTGCTGGCAGCCCCTCTTAACAGGAGCACGGTTTGCAACCCCATTCACAGACATTGTCTGGCATTGTTGTACCAGACACGCTCCATTCATGGCCCCTCTCGTGTCCCTTTTCAGCAAGTGCCCAGTGGTCCTGCTCTGTTTGTCGGCAAGAATGAGCCTGCGGGAGGAGGAATGTTTCCCAGACGGGGGGTGAGGAGGTCAGTCTGGACCTCTGGACATTTGCGGCGCGGGCTCGCAGCCGTGGCATGTGAAAGCAGGGGGACCCTTTGAGGGCCTGGCAGCTGTTTGTTTGGATATGTGCAGCTCAGATCATGAGATTAGCTGTCAGGTCATCTGCTGTGAAATCCATTATGAAAAACACCCGGAAACTGATGCTTGACTTGAAATCCTTAGTTGGCTAAATTGCAGAAATTATCTTCTGAAGCTTTTGTCAGCTCTGTATGTACATGTAATATATTTATACACGTGCAGATATAAAATAATGTTTGCTGTAATGCCTCATACAAAATGCTCATTGAGTAAATCTGTCACTGAAACTTCAATTCCAGATTACTGCACTCCAAGATCTGCTATTATCAGTGAAAACACATCTTTAGAAAGTTCACAACAGTCTGAAGTAGATGAGCTATTGAAATGCAATAGAAAATCTACCCCTCACGGATTAGTCAAACAATGAATGTAGCCCTGCACGTAAACATTGTCTAACTGTATTGGCAGGGTAAATGGTTCCTGATTTACTGCTGCAGGAATAGGTGGCACTTCCTCACACTGTGAATACAAATATCAATTATCTTGAGGAGAAATACATTTCCAATCTGTAAACGTGGTCAAGCGATGCAAATAGTGGCAACAAATCAGTCAATTATCAAATTATTAAACATTTCCAATATTACTATTATTATTAACTTTGGTAGCAGCAGTGTACGATTTGCCAGAAAATAAATTGTTGGTAGATCTTGGAGTACTTGAAAAAGTTGTTTTAATCTGTGGACATCCGGAAAAACCACAACCCTGAGTCAGGGAGATCAAAGAGGAATGAAGAGTCTGGGGTTATGGATTTCAAGAGACAGCCTTTCCTGGTGGTGGTTGTTGCCACTCTCAGTGTTTTCATACTGCCTTGTGTGCATTATGGATTTATGCAGTAATAGCCACACTTATCTTTGCAGCCATTTGGGTGTAGCAGCAAAGTATGAACTCCTGGAGGAGAAAAAGATAAAAGAGAGGAGCAGAGAGATGCAGGTATTGCTCTCTCTGTCGATGGCCAGTGATTTCTGCTCTGTCTGCAAAATATTTCCACGTCTTCCAAATGGTCTTCCTAAAGAGCACTCTCAGCCCAGTGTGTTTTGATGGAAATATCTGAGGTACAAAGACATGGAGAAAGCAAGAACTTAGATTTGTGGTACGTAGAAAGTTTAGATCATTTTGGTCCAACCCACTGGCATATTCGTTGAATTGTTTTTAAAATGTAATAGCCTCCCCAAAGACCCTTGGTACCATGCCCTGGGAGCCATGGAAGCTTTCATCCACCCTTCTACCAGTGAATAATTTTGATGAGGGGGTTGAATTTGGCAAGTTCTTTCAATTCTTTTAAATGGCACACGTGCATTCAGAGCAGATTTTTGTAGTGCCTCATCTCAAAGCAGCTCCAGGCCTGACCAAAGGAAGCTGGCATCCAAAAAGACCAACAAACCAGTGACGATGTGGCAGAAAATGCCCTTTCTGGGCAGCTGATGACGGACTTGGTCCAGCCCCAGCACAGGCAGCTCGTGCAAGCCATGGATGAGAGTGCCACCATTGTACTTTTTTTTTTATTTGCATAAAACAATTATCACATGGACAGTGGCTCTGGAGTTGTCTAGACAACATGCTTCCGATGGTATCGCTGACCTCAGACACACTGGGCTGACTCTAAATTAGCAATGAGCAGGGCTGGAGGGATGTATTATGGCAGTTATAAACCATAAGAAGGTATTTAAATAGATAGATAAGACACATGCAAATCTTGCCATTGCCATGACAACCATCTTGATATAGGTTTTCCATACATAGCAAGAACGGCAGAGCAAAAGGCACTGGAAAAATAGCGAGAACCTGTAATGATAATGAACCCTGACAGTGTATTAGTCTAGATTTTGGTCACTTATTAACTCTTAATAGAATACAAACTTCTATAGTAATACAGTGTTCAGTGGGTCAGGGAGCAATTACTTCTAAACCTTTGCTATAAGGATCTCTGCTATATGGCTATACCTAATGTACCAATTCTTCACAAATTGATCTGACTGATTAAAAAACACTTTGCTATTAGATGTAAATTGCTTAGCTGCTCAAAAGTGCTTCACAGGGCTGGGTTGCACAAAGCATGAAAATATGTCATTTATGGACATCTCTATATTTCCCTCCTGGTTTTATTGGCCGGGCGAGGATTCTCGTAAATCTGAGTGTGTGGATAATTGTCATGTAAGAGCTGGGGCCGCCAGTTTCAAAAGAGAAATGCAGGGCAGCCTCCAACACGTGTGTGACCCCTCCATACATTACCTGTTTGAGCAGGGCAGAGCTAGGTGTTTATTCTTTTTTGTTCTTCCTTCTTACACTTCTTCATTTCTTCCAAGTGCAAACCCGGTGGTTTGAAGGCCAGCTCACGGCTCTAATGATGCCTCCTGTGGCCAGTAAGGGTCCCCTCCAGCAGTGTCTTTCCCAGATAGCTGCACAGGATGAAAGCAGCTGCCGGAGCTCGGACCTGAAGGCATCTTGTCCAGCCTGTCTGAGTCCCCTGTGCTTATTCTCACACAGTCCAGGGATGCTGCGGTGTGGGTGGCCAGGTGGGAAGGACACAGGTATGCTGCCTCACTTCAAACAGCTTCCGCCACAAGGCAGATGTATCAGTAGTGACTGGGGCCTTGGGAAATGAATTATGGTTAACCTTGCAGGGCTTTGTTGTTGTTGTTGTTGTTTTTTCCTTGATGGTAGTGAAGATGCTTAGGCTTAGAGGTGACCTAATTGCAGCCTTCCAGTACCTGAAGGGAAGAGAGGAGGAGAAAGAATTTTTACAAGAGCATGTAGTGACAGAACAAGGGGCAATGGCTTTAAACTGGAAGAGCGTAGGTTTAGATTGGATATTAGGAAAAAACTTCTTTATTGTGAGGGCGGTGAGGTCTTGGCACAGATTGCCCAGAGAAGCTAGGGATCTCTCATCCCTGGAAGTGTCAAAGGCTAGGTTGGATGGGTCTCTGAGAAACCTGGTCTAGTGGAAGGTGTTCCTGCCCATGGCAGAGAGTGGAATTGGATGAGCTTTAAGGTCCCTACCAACACAAACCATGCTGTGATTCTATGCAGTTGCAGGGACCAATCCTATTGCAGACTAACTCCTTGTTACCACTGCTCGCTGTTCCTCTAATGGATGGTTTTGTTGTGGAAGGATGTTTGCAGGTGGATGGCCCACACTGTGCTTCCACATTGCCCTGTTCCCTTCCACCTTGGCAGCCAGTGGAATCCTTCCCTCCCCAGCCCGGCTCTGGATCCAGAGCAACTAAATCTGTCACAGCCTCTGTGTCAGCTCCTGTCACCTCCACCCGCTGCCCCTGTGCTATCACACTCCACATGAAACCCTTGCCATCCTTGTCAGAGCCTTTCCTGAAATGCCATCCTTTTATTTATACTTTCAAGTAATAATTTTGGCCAGCACCATCAGGCTTTGACTGTGCACAACACTCACACCAATCTTCCTCCTTTGAACTCCCTTGGGGCTCCTCTGAGCCCTTGAAGAGAGCAGGCAAGGTAAGGTGCTACAACTGCTCATTTGGACTGCAGCCACCTCACTGCAGCCTTGTGTTACCCCTCTGCCCAGCTTCCAAGGTGGGGGGAAGCAATTTGGGTGGGCCCTATCCTGTTCCCCTGCAACGTGCAGCCCCAAGCACAGCAGCTCTGACCAAAACCCAGCGGGTAATACCATGGTGCAGAGAATAATTAAAAAGCTGCACTCGTTTCCCAGATGAGATACACTCATGTAGTGTGTAAATCAGTCATAGTCCTGGAGGAATAATCCAGGCAGGATAATTGTGCAGGGGAAAGGCCCCAGACGTGATAGGGGTTTGCATTAGCAATGCCTTTTCATCCATCTGTCTTTTGACCAGAGTTAGAGAGGGCCAGCATTTTACTTATAAGGATGTTTTGATCAACTGATTATTTCAGTGACAGAGCTCCTGAAGTACAAGCTCCTGAAAATACCTTATTTGTGTACAGGAGCAGCTAGGAGCCAGGGACTGAAAGGTTTTTTTCTTCAAAGATTAATCTGTCTGGGATCTACCAGTTCTCTTATGATCCTGGAGAATTCAACCATCAGCTTGACTGGGGGAAATACTTCACCTTGAGTGTTTATCCACTGAGCGTGGTGGAAGCAGAAACAGGACAATGAAGAACCTGGCTCAGGGCAGTTTATATTAAATTATACAGCTTATTGGTAAGCTGCTGTTATTTATTAATTAGGCTAAAGAGGAGTTGAAGAGCCCTGCTCATAGTCTGAGCTTGATTGTGGTGTTCAGGGGTGTTGGGAACTCTCTCTGACACCTGCAACACGTATCCCACTTTTAGGTGTCACTAGAGGATGGTTAAAGGTGCTGAAGCTGGCTGGTACCAAAAAGTATCCCAGGAATTAATGTGAAAGCAATGCAAGGGCAAATATGTTTGTCCTGCAGTCAAATGCTTTTATAAGTCCTAGGTAACAAACGTGTTGCCACAAAGCTAGTGAAAAGTGTATTCCACAGATTAGAAAAGGCACGTTGGTGCTGTGGAGGAGAAAGTGTCCATGACAGACTCCACCTATGTGTTTTCTTTTTAAGATCATCTAAACTTTATCGAAGACTAACCGCAGAACTGAAAATTGTTGGTATTAACACTCTAGGGCATCCTGTGTTCTGAAGACTCCATTTCTTATCCTGAATACGTGTTCTGGCTGACAAATTTTGGGGTGTTATTTTGCCTTCTAGTTATTCAGATGTTCTTTGGACATCTGGGAATTTAATTAACAGCTTTTGCATGTATTTAAAGCAAAGTAAACTTTCCTGGAGCCTCCTTGTGGTGAGGAGCCATCTTATTTATGAACGCTGGCACCTGTCATGTTAATTTGTACAAAGGTTTTGATTTATCCTAAAAGAACATATTACACAGTGGATTTGGAGGAGTTAAAGGGAACCTGCAGGGTGACTTTAATCTTTATGTCTTTATATACTTGAGGGCATTTTACTGCACCTCTGCACTGCTTTCACCACACAATCATTTTCTGCTTTAGAAATGTAGCCATTTGGATCAATAGCTGCAGTACAATATATGGTACTTCTGATGGGAGCCTCGCAGGACACCTAAGAAGCACCGTGGCAATTTTGCAAAACGCTTGGCTGCACTCTGAAATATATCTTAAAAGTAAAAGTTGGCAAAACAGACACTGTGCAAAATTACAAGAGCCCTGGTGAAATTGTGCTTACTGTATTTGTGTGTATTAATAGTAAATTAGGAAAAATGGTGTGTAAAGGGATGCTCCTTGCCTGAAACATGGGTACTTTATTAGGAAACTCTGAACTATTAAGGGCTGGGCTATCTGCATTTCTTGTAGCAGCAGTTTTAAACTCCTGTGGAATGTGTTGGCTTCTTTGGAGGGATTTTTGAAGGGAAAGATTTCCAGCTAATGTGATATGGATGTGTTTCCTGGGCTTGATTTAAAAGAAAGCAGAAGTAAAAAAAGGATGTTTGGTGACATTTACTCAGTGCACCGAACAAGAAATGAAAGAGGATCTAAAAGCATACATCCCTTAAAGCGTTAACAAACGTATCCTGCACGTTGCAGATTTTACAGTAAATTCTTTATCTATAAACAAACCGGGTTATCACAGCTGTTTATTGTACTGCTAGCCCTGATCCTAACCTTTATGTCTTTATTGCTTACATACCATTCCCTTGTTTATATGTCTGTACCAGCCTGTGCCCTTGAACTTGGCCCCGCCGAGCCCTGACCCGGCGCTCACTCACTCGCTCACGGGGGTCACGGCAGCATCAGAGATGGGACATCAACACCCCAGCAAATCCCCACTGCCTGCCAGGGGCACAGACCACAGGGACACGAGGAAAGACCAAGGAAAAGGATGAAAGGGTGGGCAGGATTCCCTTTGAGGAGTGTTTGTGGTGCTGTCCTGCTCACCAGGGCCTGTGAAACCTGCTTGGGAAGCTGCAGTGGGAGGGGCAATGCCTTTCTACAGCAGAACCATCAGCCCCCTGCCCTTTCCCCCAGCTGGGGCCTTGGTGCTGCCTAAGAAAGACTTTTCCTCTCTTTCTCCCCCTCCTCTGATAAGCTGACAGCCAGACATACCTTGTTCTGATAAGTCAGCAAAGTTTGGTTTTCCTATGGACAAACAGTCCGTGCCCTCCAGCATCTTCAGCAGCAAGGCTTGAAGGGCAGGATGGAGCAGGCAGTGCATGGATAAGCAGGGACAGGGATGTGGCTGGGGTGGGTTTTGGGGCATAAAGGATTTGAGCTTAGCTCAGTGGGCAGTATGAGAGTGTTCCACCATGACCACAGTTGGGGCATGGTGTGGGATGAGCCCAAAAGAGGGGCTCTCTGAAATGTGGGCAGCACCAAACACATTGGGGCAAAACCATTCCAGCCTGAGCCTTTCTCACCACTCCTGAAACGATTGTCTTGGGTTTGGCTTCAGTTAGTTGAACAGGCTCTTTGCTAAAAACAAACCTCCTGGTACAAACATCTCCAGGTCGGAATCACATCCTTCATTTGCTGCTAAAAATAATGGCAATGAATGGAAGAATTCGCAAATTCTCCCAGGGAAAAGAAATTATGATCCCATTAACCTACATTACAGCCATTGCCATTAAGAGATACCATTAACCTGCAGTTCCCACACTGCCTTGTCGGAGATACTACAGTCATCCCTGTAATTCTGGAGATACTGCAGCCATCCCAGAATCGTGTGGTAACTCTTGGCAAACGCTGACTTTTTAATAGGCAATGTTGCAGCCAAGTACTTTGTTGGATTATAAACCCTGATCCATGTAGCCTTTTGGCTGCTCTGCCTCAAACCACACTTGGGATGAAAGCTCCACAGCAGGATTGGGCCCTCCCTGCCATCCAAAATTACAGGATTTTTACTGCCTTACTAGGTCATGGGTGGGCATAGTCGATCAATACAGAGGATGATGTGAGAATCAAGAGTTTTAATGGCATAACAGCATGTGAAGGAGTTGTTGTTTCACTTTCCAAAGTAACACGTGTGTTTTCAGTGGCTCTTCTTCACACATTTACTGATATTCAGCTTCCAGAGTGAAAGTGCTCATCTAGTGAATGAGTTTAACAGAGTCTGAGTGGCTGGAGAATTGGAATGTTACTGCTTAATATAAAGTGTATCTATATATTTATTTATATATATAGGGTCAATATTCTATTTTCTTAATCTGTTCTACTTACTTGACATATTTAGGCTCTGATTACAAACTTCCTGTTTAGTCTATAAATCAAATTTTATATATTCAGAAGCTATAATTTTCCTCAGTTTTTTACTTTATGCTGTCTTGTCTACCAACCCAAAATTTTGCTTTGTTTTTTCCTTACTTGTGTGCTTTTGGAGATTTTTTTTTTAAACTCAGAGGAAGCAAATGTCAGTGTGGTTTTGCAATAAAGGAGCTGGAGTGGTCCTCAGGACTCATAACTTCATTTATTTCAGGTTTTTTTGTGCTCAACAACTTTCTCAAATCTAAAAATAAGCAAATCTGTATGTTGAGTGCTGTGGTAAAGCAGAAACTTTTTCTCATAGGTTAAAAAAAACCCAATAAACCCAAATAATAAGATGTATATTTATGTAACAAGAAGGCAGATTTATGAAAAATGCTGCTGTGGATTGCAATTCCGCATGAAATAGTCCAGTCTCGGAATAGGAATCACTGGATGCTGACATGTAGTGATGTGCACACTCTCCTGTCTGAGCTGAGTATATTTCTAACTTTGCTCTAATTATCAATCACTTGATTCATGTCAGACCACTCACATTTAAATCAAGTTTTTGTGCTATTTAGACAGGTACTCTGCAAACACAGACAGAAGAGATGGTTTCTGGAATGAATGGGAAAGGCTGCCTGAGTGGCTGTCGGAGCCCATGTTCTGGATGAACAAATTAAAAGCAGGAGTCTTTCATGCTAAATTTGTATGGCCCTCTGCACAAATTGCCCAATTTATTTAAGTATTTTCTGGTGGCGAGATGTTTTGGGACGTGAGGGCTGATAAGAAGCATTAAATAAAACACTGCAAGTCAAATTTAAGGATAAAATGAAATTCTTTCTATGTTGGGTTTGATGTTCTTAATTTAATCCCTGGTGGACAGTGGTCTGCATTACAAAACCTTCACACATAATTTGGCACAGTTTGGATGATTTGCAGTCTCTCCCCGGCTGTCTCTGCAGAGGATGCCCCGAGCAGGTCCTGTGTGGAGGCTGAGTGACCTCTCCTCTCTCAGGAGGGTGGTCTCCTCAGGTCACCGTCGGGGTCATTGCTGCAGCAGAGCAAGGAAGCTTTGACTGTTCCTTTGCTTGTGGGGGTAAAGCACTACTGGTCCCTAACCTTCAGAAGCTTCAGAGGGGGGTGGGGAAGAGATGCCAAAGGAAAGTGCAGAGCAAAGAATGTAAGGAATTTTGCTTATCTATGACAAGTTTCTAAGCGTGTTTGATTATGGTAATAAGGATACCTCATTAACAAAGGATTTTAAAGGCATGTACACCATTGATAATCAGTCAAAGTACAGCGTACATTTTAAACTTTTTTTTTCCCCCCCCAATGGAATATGTTTGAAATCCAGCAGCACCTTAGTTAAAACGTGGAATTTCACTTGGTGCAGGAGGGTGGAGCTGTGGCAGCTAAGGAAGGAGCTCTATCTCCTGAAGATAAAGTCCCCATCACCAAGAGATGACTGTAAAACATGCACAATTCCCAATCCTTAAAACTCTCCCTAATTGCAAATCTCCTCATTGTTTTAACTTATCTCTGCCTGTGCTGTGCTGAATTAGTCCTTTGGAGTCCCTGAATGGGACCAAGGGAAGAGAGGAGGAAAGGAAGGATGGGAATGAGAGCCAATGAGGAACAGAAAGCAAGACAGCCAGAGAAAAGGAAAGAGGGTTGGTGTTAAGTGTAATTGCCCTTTGGCTTCCTATGAAGCTGCAAAATCTTTTGAACACCCTTGTTGAATGAGCCCCAGGGATGGTTTCTGCACCCCTGCTGCATGAGCGACATCTGGCCTGGTGCTGGGGTGGGTAAAAAGGGAAGAAATGGTGCAGGAGGAGTTTTCCTTCTCTGCTTAGATAATTTCCAGTGTGTGTCTTGCTGGAAAGTGGCCAGCGAATGTGCTTCCCACCAGCCCCGGTGCTGATCTCCATGTTAGGTCCCCTGGCCATCCCCCTCTGCCCCAGGTCTCCACTTCAGGGTGGGAGAGAAAGCCACCCCTGTGCTCACCCTCTTTCTTGGCCAGCCTGGCCCTGCAGCAGGCAGCTGTTTCCACCAACCAGCCATCCGTGGGAATTTACTCCAGCTCCACCTGATACCTGGAGTATTCCTATTTTTGCATCCTTATCTCCTAATGAGTTTATAATCTAGAACAGAGCAGTACCCTTGCACTTCTCCAGCCTTCTTATCAAATGATTTCGCTATGAGGCACATTCAGATGACTGACGAGCTGCTTCTGGCCCCACATGGGCTCCTCTGTGGGGGCTTTTTTTCAGAAGGAATAGACTTGAGCAGAAATTCTGTCATGTTAAACAGGAGAAAAGCAAACCCCACCTATGCATGGGGCTCTTCCAGCTTGTTCCATGTGTAATATTTGAGTGCTGGCTGCCCAACCCTAAATGTGGTGGATATAACCCAGTATTTTTTCTTCTATTGCCTTTGGGTTAAAGAAAGCATTTTAATATCCACACACTTCTAATAAACTAAAGCTGTAACGAGACTTTCTCTATTTGTATTGCTCTTTTGTTGTCTCCTATGTGCATTTACCATTGATTTTTGCCAAACTCCCCTATATTGTAACTATGCAGTTATAAACTGGTGTTATTGAGGGGAACTGAGGAGGGAAGGGATAGCCATGAAATTACTGGTTGCAAACAAACACTGAAGCTCTATTTGGGCATTTCTCAGAAACACCTGGAGATTACTGCATGCAACCTTTCTAATCAGTAAATCAGCCAGCCACCAATTGTTTCCTTAGCCACATCAGGCATAAATGGAACAGCTGTTTAATTTACTTTTTTTTTTTTAAATGGTATGAAATTCATATCCTGAATCATTGATATCTTTATTTTGCAACTTGCTGCCATTATTCTTTTATTTTCTTTCCTCTCAGTGTTGCCTGCCATAAAAGGTAGGAGTGTCTCTGTGTGTGAATGAGGTGACCTGATGTTATCTTTCAGTATGGTGCATGGAAACCAAGTGAAACTCTCTGGAGCTTCACTTGGACATCCTTTCAAATCCAAGAGTCGATGGGGGGAACAGGAGACACTTGCTAATATAAGCAGGAACTGAGGGACCCAAAGCTTTGCAAGCTCTAGAAACTCTGAAGTAAATGGCTTCGGTTGGCTTGAGACTGAGCAACAGCCAGCTACAACTGAATGCTTTATTGCCGTCTGGAAGTGTTTATTTTCTGAACATAAATTCAAGGGACAGATTCAAGGCATGTCTAGAAATAAAGCATATCATCATGTGAGCTAAGCTGACAAGGACAATTTACTGTACCCTGCATTCGTTCTGGGCCAATCGGAAGAGAAGAGGCTATTAACATCCTGAAATTCCCGCTGTTCGGCTCTGCCTGTCCCTTCACTGAACTCGGGAATGGCATGTATTAACCCCTTGAGGGCCTCCCGTGCGCGGCGCACATCCCGGGAAGGGACACTTGTTTGGGCCCCGAGCCATGTGCGGCGTGTCCGGCTCCTATTGATAGCAGCAGCAGCAGCCGCAAACTGCTCCGAGAGCCCGGCACGGGCGCTGCTGTCTGGAGGCCCAGCACAGGGTTAACATCTCTCCTAGAGGCGCTGTCGGTGCTGAACACCAGCACTGACTTGCTCTGTTTAAATACGAGAGTTCACTGGTCAGCTTGACCTTGAATTCTCTCGCAAAGACAGGAACAAGTTGACATACTGCTCGTGTTTCCAGTGGCTGCAAAGTTCAGGGAATACAATGCAACTGCAGCTCTCATGCCGCGAGCATCGCTTAGAGAAGGGAAGGGAAAGTTCATTTCCTACTTTATAAACACTGCCAGCAAGAAAAGTAACAAAACCAAAGAGAAGTCAGAAGGTAAAACACAAAGGGCACGGCAGTAGATATTGCAGAGGGAAGGTGCCATTCATAGTCAGGAATGTGTTATAATAAAATCCACAAGCAAAAGTCCACAGAGGACTGTTTGCATAGCAGCACTACAATATCTACATGTGTAAATAGAGGGAACAGCCTTTAAATCTACATTGCAGCAGCAATTGCTGGGTCTTTTACCTGCTGCTTGAAGTGACTTGGTGGGTGTCCTTGTATAGGACAGCACGACCAGCCCCATTCCAACGTTGCAGCTGAGGGAAATATGTTATTGTGGCTCTGAACAGGAATTTTCTGAATACAGCACTGCAGAAGGCCAGTGCAGTTAATCGAATTGGTCTTCAGCTGCATCTTTTCCTCTGTTAGGGAGTATGGATTCAGGACAGCTGATGGCTTTCACAGTAAAAGTCTTGGACTGGTGCTTCTGATTAATTATTAATGTTTGTCATCTTGCTCCCTTTTTTTTTTTTTTTTCCTTTGGTGAGTTTACAGCTGAGGAATCTGTCTCATTCATTCCCTGGCACTGCACAGGGCTTAAGTATCACAGCCTTCAGTACCAGACCAGAATAATACAAGAACCACAAAGAATCATTTATCTGGCATGACATATTTTATGCTCTTGTGTAAGTTTTCCTAAGGGACTTCTGAATGTCCTACTGGGTGACTGTGAAGACTCCAAGGACTCAAAGTCATGGGTCTCATCTTTATTACAAGTCCTACAACACTCAGTACAAAGACAAAGCTGAGTGATCTTAACTTTTCTGAAATTAAGAGACTGTATTGTCTCACCAAAGTCCTTCCACAGATCTCTTTAAGAGCAGAGTGGTTTGGGGCTAAAATTGATCCCTATCTTCTATTACTTATAGGAATGTTCCTGTGCTTTAAAAATTCAGTCCCCATTTCTTACTTGCAGACTACCCTAATCTCAAATTAGCCTTCTAAGCAAAGGTCAGGAGTGCAGGAGTGCAGGTCTTATTGGTTCAGTTAAAGGAAATAACACAAAATCAGACAGGCTATTGCAGGAGTCTTTGTCAACAACTTCCTGGATGCAGAGAGGCTGCTCAGGCATGAGCTGTCTATACAGCCAGATAATGCTGTTATTAGAAACATACTAGTGTGAGAAATTGGAAAAAAAAAAAACAAACCAAACCCAAAACATTCATCTGATGGCTTTCACAGCAAAAGTCTTGGGCTGGTGCTTCTGATTAATTATTAATTAATATTTTTTTTGTTTTGCTCCTTTTTATTTTTCTGGTGTGTTTACAACTTAGCTTTGCCCCTCTTTTTTTTTTTTTTTTTTTTTTTTTTTTTTTTTTAACACACATAACAAAACTCAGATAACTATGTTGGTATCTGTTGTACTATTACTCACCTTAATAATGATGAAATGTTACACTTCAAATAATGTACCAATAAGTATTTTGGAATTAGGGAACTGGCAAGTATGTGGGGAGGGCACTTTGTGTTAACAGCTGATATACTGTTATTACACTGATGAAAACTGGGGCTAATGCACTTGTGTAAAGATCTTCTTTATGAAAGTGATTTTCCTTTCTTTCTTTCCATTTTTTTTTTTTTTTTTAATTTGTGTCCTTGTCCCTGAACATTTGACCCTGGAGGAGTAGATTGGAAAGGAAGGAAAGATTGTTTAAAGAGCAGAGAACTGTTTATTTCAATTTTCTCCTCTTTTTTCCCCCCTTTGCAGTTCTTTTTACAGGTAAATCACTCGCGATATGGGAGAATCTCAGAAAGTTCAGAGGTTTGGGGCAGGAAACGCCTCCCCTCCCCCTGAAGTTTGGATTCAGAGCTAAATTTATCTGAATGCTGTCATTTCCCTGGTTTTCCCTCTCTACCTCCTTCGTTACATTCCTCTTTCTCCCTCCCCACTCTCAGCCACCCAGATCTTATCCTTTCCTTGACCTGCAGCTCCCCCTCCCTAGCCTGCCACGGCTCTAAAATGTCCGGAGGCCTCGGCTGAAGGTGGCGGCTTCTCCTGGTGCGTTTTAATTCCTGAGCTGAACCATAGCGAGAAGTGCTCTGTAATCCCCTGCCTTCAGAGGCCGTGTCCATCAAAGATGCTAAAAGCAGGTTTGGTGGCCACTGAGAGAGGAGGGCAGCAGTGGTGCCCAGCAGAGCAGCCTGGGCTGGGTGTGAGCATCTGTTTGTGATGCAGCAAAGGGCCCTTGCAGGTACAAGCAATTTGATTGAAGCAAAGAAATTCAGAAATAGGTGTTGAAGTTCAGCCAAATTTCCATGCTGCTCCTGCTTTTCCTTGACACATTCTGCACATTTGCATCACTTATCATGGTCTTGAACAGCAGTGTCCTGGTGGGAAATACACGGAGTTCAGAAAGAATCCCTCTCTTTTTGTTTTTCCTTTTTTTTTTTTTTTTTTTTTTTTTTTTTTTAATATTATAGTCTTGCACTGTGGCTATTCTAGTTTTTCACAGAAGTGGCAGGCAGCCAAAGACTGGAATCATTATTTGCAAACTCTAAAAATAGAGTCAAGATTTATAGGAAGAAAGCAGATATGTCTTGTTATAAAACCATGAATAAGGATTGGCACACACATAACAGTTTATTCTTTTTTGATATTGCTTATTGTGAATTGCACTCTATCTTTCTGGGAGATACACCAGATAGTTACAGTGTAGAAATGCTTTCTTTACTTGAAAGTGCTGCAAAACTGCAGTTTATTTGTTGTAAAGACTTGGTTATTCAAAGAAAGTGATAAGAGATGAGGTAGCCCCTGGGAATTTTGTGCATTGTTGGAATGGACAGTTTGTTTTAATAAAATTATTAGTGATCTTCTTCTGCAGATCGCTGCTGATAAAAATTAAATTCTTCGCCAGGCAAAAAGGCTCCTCATGAGTTGCACTTCTGGTTAATACTGCTTGTTACTGTAGACCATGAACATCACATCCCTGATCTAACTGTGGATAATAACACTCCCTGCTCTATCTCCTTCCTTGTA
>VZSR01000001.1:1093648-1164351 GCA_013398615.1 Brachypodius melanocephalos | reverse complement strand
GGAAAAAAAAGGAAAAAGAGGAGGGAGGAAGTAAGCAGAGGGAAAGAGAGGGAGAGACTTTTACAAAGAGTTAAAAAGGTCTGATGAAATCCTTACAATGTACACCATATGGCTTGACATTTACCAGATTAGTTAAACATTTCTACTGGGGATAAATATTCCTGCACATTGATGTAAAGAAATTGCATGAGACAAGGGCACATACAGCATATTTATGCCATGGAGTAATCTTTTTTTTTCTTTTTTTTTTTTTTTTTCCCCTCCCTTCCCCTTGGCTAGCAGAATTCAGGTTACAGAGCATGTGAGGGACAAGTGTACTAACACCAAACAAAGCCCAATTCGGTGCAGTCCTGAGCTGCTGGTCGGGTGCCTTCCAGCACTGCCCCAAACCCACCTCAAAAGCCTCCCCCCTCAAAAAGTTCTGAGTGAGCAATCTTGCTGTAAAAAAAATACCAAAACTCCAACTCTGTGGAAAGAGGCTGAAGCATTAAGGTTTGTCAAAATCTATCTGAGCACTTGGATTGCCTGTGGAAGATGACTGTGATGGCTGCCAAAGTGATTTGAGCGGGTTGATGCAGAGGAGGTGACTGCTGGTGCCCGTGTCTGGTGTAGCCAGCCCCGCTCCTTGGTGAGCAGCCCTAAAGCCATAGATTTCATCTGATCTTTGCAAAGGCTAACATTTGTCTGCTGTCATTTTAGTGAGATTGATGACAGGCTGGGATGGGGAGGAGGAGGGGGAGAGCAGCGGGAGGAAGGCTGATCCCCACAGCCGCAATAGTTGGGGCCAAACCCATCCAGAGTCGCTATGCTGGACTCTCTGGTCAGCTCTGGCAGTGGCAGGAAGTTGTTCCTGCACTACTCCAGCAGGAATTGCACGTGGTTGTTATAGGCGATTGCAGGAACTGGGAGACAGGAAGGCAGCACTTTGCACCTTATGTATCTTAATAGATTATTCGCGTCACAGGCAACAGAGGGCAAAATGTTATGACAACCATAAGAATGTAGTTTACTGCAGCTTAATGTGGCTGGGCAGTGCAGGGTAAAGCTATCAAAAAATATTTTATTTTTTTTAACGTTTCCAAGACAAACTAACTGATGTGCATGTGCAGCTATTTTTATTCAAACCCCTGAATTTTGGCAAACTCTTTCCAGGCTATAGCAGAAAAGTCTTACTCTTTTTATTATTAGTAGTAGTATCCCAGTACCAAACTAAAAATCAGACACCTTCCCCCTTGGAAACTTTCTTGCAAGCTGATGTAATAGGGGAATCTCCTGCAAAGGACACATGTCCCAAGCTGGGCAGCCAGTTGCTGGCTGCAGCATGTAATGTGCCTTGGAAAAAAATAAGCTTTCACACTGGTGCAGGATGAAGTCTCTGTATCTTTTGCCAGGAATGAATGAATGACTAGCAATGCTGACATTTGATCTTACCTCAAAATCCTAGAGATCTGCATTTCACCAGGCACATGTATGTATACATGGAGGGATCTCAGCACTTCTGGGAGAGAAATGCAGAGTGAATGGGTTACTGCTCTTGTAGAGAAATGTACCTGCAAATCTTAATCCCAGTATTAGATTGGAAACCATTGAGGCAAGGGTTGGGAGCAGCCCTAGATCCTCTCTGGGAGCTGAAGGGGAGACGGGTGCATGAGCCAGTAACTCTAACAAGCTGGAATTCAAAATATGCCTGACCTAAAACCTTGGGCTGGGATGTGTACAGGCTTGGGGAAAAGCTCAGCTCCAGCCCCTTGTGTTGAGATTGAAGTGTCGAGACTGATGCCATGTGGATTTTAACCACCCAGTGTCCCATCGCACCAAAACCACATTGCGTGAGGAAAGGGTTTCAGCTGCAGACAGGGAGAAATGCTGTGGAGAATGTGAAAACAAGGTGTCCCCTTATTCTTGCTGGTCAGAGAAGAGCGGAGACTCCTACTCGAGTGGGAGGGTTGTTTGGGCCCCGCACGAGCCTTGCGCTTGGGTGATCACGGGTGGCTGGGTTGATAAGAGTGAGCCAGAGAGATAAATACCTGTACCAAGGAAAATAAGAACAGATAATGGATTGGTGCAAGTCGCAGTATATTTCCTCCTGGTGATGAAAGGCTAAGAGTGAGTTATAGATCTTTCCTCGCAATAAGAACGGATATTTCTTTCCAAATCATTTATCTATAAGATACCGAGATATTATTTTGGTCTGCATTGATATTAATCGGGCTCTTTGCATTCCCATCCCAGTCTTTAGCAGGTGACAACATGGTAGGGACCCCAAAGATTCTGTCTGCACCTCTCATGGGTGAGGTGTTGCTTTTCATCATTGGGAATTGGGAAGAAAAGGAATGTTTATCCAGGTGTCTCAGGTGATGGTGATATGGCTATTTATGCATGACCAGGGTTTAAATCTTGCTTTGTTCAGGTCCTTAATGTATGAGAGCATGGCTGAGAGTGTTGTAAAATCTGTAACTGCTCTGAGATAGAACTAACTGTTAAAAAACTGCAAACATTTACACATTTGGGTGATATGACAGGTGTGTGCAAGGGCAGGAGACCGTGTGGGGAGAAAAATGCAGCGTGGTTTTGTCAGCTGGGAAAGATCAGAGCAACAGGTTTGATAGTGAGAGGAAACAGCTTTTAAACTTTTAATTATTTTGTTAGTGGTCTCATTATCGAGTAGATATTTTGTATGATTTAGCAAATAGCTGTTTCTCGGCCCGCTCTCCCCGCGGCCGTGGCCGGGAGCCGCGCGGGGGCGGCGCGCGCCTGCCCTCACGGCGGTGCCGCCATCTTGAGGAGAGGGCGGGAACGGTCGGGGCAGGGAGGGAACAGCCGAAACAAATAAAGCACAAAATAAACTGGGGCCAGACAGGGTTTGGAGCTGTGGGATGAGGGGTTTAGGGACGGGCAGGTGCCATGTCCCAGCGCGAGGGCTGTTTGTGGGCAGAGCAGCTAGCAGGACAAGGGTCCTCGGGTGTGTTTTCATGTGCTGTAACCTCCGCCTTTGCTGTCTTGCTTAAACCTCTGCTTTTGGATCTTCAGAGAAACCTTTGCAGTGGTCTGTAAATCCTAATGTTGCACTTGCCCTGGTTTATGAGATTTCTAGGAGATTTGTCACTTGGTGGATCAAGCAGCTCTGAGGGCACAGCTTTGAGCTGACTGGGGAGGACACTACTGTCTCCATGGTGTTAAAATCAGCTTCAGGTTCAGTACATTAACGTGTTAATAAGAGAGCCCTGTGTTCCCACACTGCTCTTGAAGACGTTTTCACATTGCTGACCTGACCCCCGTAATCCTGGCTTTCCTGGTGGAAAAGCTGATCCATCAGGCCTCCTGTACCTAAAATGGGATGAAAGGGAGTGATGGGCCTATTTCAATGCTGGTGTTTCTCAGGTACCTCAAGCAGCCTTGTTCTTTTTGTATTCATCGCTTATTTCCCTAGAAAGGAGAGAAGAAAAAAAAAAGGGGGGGAAAAACCCCCTCTCTAGATGTGAGGGCTCAAATCGTTGAAGATGAAAAGCAGTAAAAGGAAATAAAGAGGTCAAACACCTAAGTTAGCTTGTGATTAAAAAGAAATTAGTGGGGCTATTTTTAATTTGTTTAAATATATTACTTTCTATTAAAGAGGTCTTTTTATTTCGCTAAGTATGAGATGAAGTGTGTCACTAGAGGAAGACTTTCTTTCAGTTTTAGTATCTTTTCTCTTCAAAAATTAGCAGACTGATGCCACTGAAATCACAAATGCAGAGACAGCAGGAATGGCAGCAATGTGGGGCTTTTCCTCTACAATACACTGCAGTCTCCTTCCAGTTGGGCTGCTTTGCAGGAAATCAGGGAAGAGAGACATAGACTGTGCATAACAGATATCTTGTGGGGAGGTCTGTGGTACCACACAGCCCCCACATACTCAACCTCACAGTGTTGTGCAGCCTTGAGAGCCAAAACTCTGCATCTCTGCCCTTAAACCCATCCCAAGGTGCTGGTCCCAGCCCAAGGTGCTGCTGGGAGCCCCTTTGGAGGCTGGAATGCATCTTGTGTCTGACTTTAGCTGCCAGATCTTACGTCTTTTTTTGTTAAATCTGCTAGACTATGGATATTTTCAGACTGCAGCTGACGGAAATTAGAAAGGATAGTTGTAAATGAAGTTTTGTAATGCCAGAAGTCTATGACGGAGCTTTTATAATCAGTGCACAAGCTGAACGGTGATCTAAGTGTTCCAAGGCTTTCCATGAGATTGCTGGTTTTTCCATTTTTCTTTTCTTTTTGTTAAATAAAGTTCCTTGAGAATAAACACAGCAACTGGGTGAGACTGCAAACCTGTGAGGCTGTGAGGGAGATACACCATAAGGTTTGAATAAAAATAATAAAATGTTTGGTTAGGAATTTGTCACAAAGCTCCAAAACAATGCAAACACCCTCAGTCTCTTGTTTTGTTCCCAGCTGGGAAGCCAGGCCAGAGTCACTGAACATTTCACCAAGTCTTGCTAACCTTCTGAGCTGAGTTGTGAGAAATTGTTCTTGACATCACATGAGCTGGGCCACAAGGCAAGACTAATGTGATATTTGCTGTCGAAGGTTTCCTAGGAAACATGCTACTTAGAGCACTCAGGCCTCCCTGCCACCCTTCCTGCATCCTCCAGCTTCCTGCGCTCCCACAGGTTCTGCAGGGGGCAGGGATGTCCCCCCTGACCTCCAGACACCCTTGGCACAGACCTCCCCTCTTCCCAGCTGAGCAGAGAGGGGCTGTGGAGATTCTGAAGCTCACCCACCTAATTGCCCTTTTTTCTCTGATTTATCTCTCTTTTTTTTTTGTTTGTTTTTTCCCCAGTACTCTGCAGTGGGAGAAGTGAGAAGAAAGTAAACTACATCCTGCAAGACTAGAGATGGAGAGGGGGAAGTTTGAGCCTTCTCAGTGAACTTATGCTTTCCTACCGTGGGGGAACTGGTGGAAAAAGGTTAGGAAAATCAGCAGATAACTTACAACTTAACTTGCCACATATTTTGCCAGCAATTTGCATTGCAGTAGCTGCTATGGTAGATAACCCATGAGCGTTTTTCAGCAGAATGGAATTTCCCAATTCCTTCCCACAATTTCACCTGGTAGGTGCTGTCCTTGACATCAGCCCCACAAAATGATTCCTGCCATCCAGGCCAAACTTTTCAGCTTGGCCATTTGGAGCAGCAGGAGAGTTCCCATTGAGGATGGGATGAATAGAGTCGGTTCACACATGTTAACCAAATGCAAATCCTTCGATGGAAACTCATGGTCAGCTTTTTCCACTGCTATTTTCAGAACTTCCACAAAAGACCGTGCTGTGATTATATGTATTCATGATATGTATATCATGTATTCAGCTCAAACAATATTTGAATGATGCATTTAGAATTCTTCCTAAAAAAAGGACCATGCTTCTGTAAACTGCATCATATTTGTAAAAAGAGGGGGAAAAATGTAGCTTGCTTTTCCTTTCTTCCTCTCTTTCTTTTTAATATATCATTTCATAAGGCTGTAAGAATTGGTGTTAATGCCGCATTACACACAGACACACTTCTACATAATCATATGCATTTGCCAGTATTCCATACATAAACAACCCTATGGAATCCCGACTCTTCATTGTTAAGTTTGTCTCCATATTTTTCAAAGCAAAGCAGCTCTGGGTGTCAAACAGTTGCTTTTTTCACTCTCATTCACTGGGCTTTTGGAAAATGCAGCCGAACAAATAATACATTGGGAGTTTTGAAGGTTGGCTGGTTTTTTTTGGTTTGTTCTCTTTTTGTTTGTTTGTTTTGCCATTATTGGGGTTTATTTGGTGTTTTTGTCTTTAGTTTTGATTTTGGTGGTGGTTGGTAGTATTTTTTTGTATATTTTTTATACCTGGCCATTTATAACTGCTTCTTTTCCCTCTTGTCTCCTCCACTGACAAAACACGATTTTTATGACTCCATCATGAAGTGTCCTTCACATTGCCAGTATTGATTTCCTCAACCCCTGGAAGGCCCAGAATGTCACCTCCATGAGGCTCCCTGAAGCCACTGGTTTGGAAAACAGGAGCACTGAGGTTGCTGTTGCCAGACACTGGTTTCCCACGTGGTGGAAAGGAGACAAGTAGCCCCAAGTCACTGGGCTGATTCATCCCCCTTCGTGGTGCCATTCCCTTCACCTCCTTGCATGTCTGTGTAGTGAAACTGTGTGGCCAACATACCCCATGTGCCTTGTCTTAGTAATCAAAGTGCAGGGGGTGGAAAAGAAATTCCATTCTGGATCGTTTAGCTCTACCTTCAGTTTCTGGCGGCATCTCAAAGAATGGGGTGGCTTTGGGGCTGGCTTTTCAGCTTGTCTTCAGGTTCAGGTTCAGTGAGCCCTGCAAAGCCAGTGGGGCCTCACCTGTAAATTTAGGCAGAATTTGGGTCTTTGTGGCCAGAGAAGGAAAATCAGTAACACTCTTCTCTTTTCTGTTCCAGTCCAGAAAAGATTCCTCCAGGCATGAAGTCTGATGTCAGTCGGCTTCAAAGAAACAGCACCAGCTGAGCTGAGGATCTGCAAGCAAGTCTCAGGTCTGTACCAATCTCTTAGATCAGCATTTTTCTCTGTAGAGTCACTTTTTCCGTGCATGGAATCATGGTTTGCAACTCAACCTCTGCCTATGAGATATCATCATGAAACCACATTGCTCATAGAAGGCAGAGCCTTTCTATGTTATGACAGGCTGCCCAACACGTGAGATTCTGGTGGTCACCCAGGCCATTTGTTGTTTTCAGAGCACTCTCAGAATGTTAGTCCTTTTGGCACTATGTGTAACTTGTGTCAGGGGCTATTGTTAAACCCCACTGCCAGCTGAGGGAGGGAGGAAAGGAGATACAAAACTACAGCTTGAGTTATTGTTGGAGACAGGACTGGAACTCATTTCCTGGGCAGATTACTACCCTTCGCTTCACCCTCAGCTGGTATAATTAGTAGTGTCCTGGATCTCTCATGTTCCCATGCAAGTACACATCTGAATGCATTTTTCTTTGAAATTGTCTGTCTTGGGGTCATTTGTGTTGTGCACTTCAGGCTGTTGATGATCTGTTGTCTGCAGTGAAATGCTCACTGTTACGCTGTAAATCATGAAGAGATGCAAATGCATCCATTTGTTACTACTGATTGAATCTCTGTGGATTTCTGGAATGGGCTACCTGTAAAACTTTGGCAGCCAAGTCTCAAAAGTTCCCAATCCTTTGTGCCTCTTTAATATTTTTTGTTCTTGGCTGCTAGCCATGCAGACGGATGTCTTACATCCTTGAGATGAACTTAGTGCAGCCCTCATTGACCTAGCAAGCCATTTTTTCCCTGATGACAAGCTGGGATCACATTTTGTAATGACTGCTGCAAGATTGTCTAGTTAGGGAAAGGGCTAAGGTGGGATCGTCTTTAATGACAATGAAAGCACCTCATAAAACCTGATTCTTCAGTTTTACAGGCATGGCTGTAAGAATTTTAGCCAATGCAGACTTAGTAAATCAGTCAGTCAAAAATTATATCAGTTGAAGTATAATGTTCATGGCAGTCCAAAAACCTGAACATGTAGGTGATTTGGAGGGCATTTTGTTAACTCTTTAATTGGTCGTTTGAGTGCTGGAGGCAGTAGCTAATTGCCTGTAGGTCAGAGTAGTCCTAGAGCTTAGGTAAATGTGTATTGTCATATGTCACATTTTCATATGGCTCCTTTGCACAGGTTGGTAAAAATGATTGCTGCATAATTAAAATTAAGACAAGGTGGGAAAAGTGTTTCAATTAAACCCCTGAAGCCATTGCACAAATTATCTGAAGTACCAAAAACTAATGAATAGTTAAAACTAGTTTTATCTTTTTACTCTTCATTCCTGAATCCTGAGGGTATCAAAATGGCTGAAGTCTCTCTCAAAGTTCTCAGAGGTGAGTTTTTGGGTGGGCAGTGCAAGTATGAGTCAGCAGAGAGGAATCCAGGCCTTTTAAAATACCAGCACACAGAAACTTTGTTACCTACTTGTTTGGAATTGAAAATAACCAGACCTTAAGCACAAGAGACCTTTTGGTTTCTCCACCAGCCCAGAATTATTTTGAAAACATCTGCAATATTTCACTCTGCATGCAGCAGGTATTATATACCAAGGAGGGCGATGACAGTAAAAATAAATGAGATATATTGTAACCAAAACATCCCAAGTTTTACATCATACATTTCACAAGCCTAGCAAGCATCCTGTGCTTTGACTTGAAGGCTGAGGGCATGTGGTAGTTTTACAAATGTCTATTAGTATTAACAAATATGTTCCATTATTAGACAGTGTGCCACTGCCCCAACCTCCCAGTGCAAGAGGTGAGTTAATATGGCTTATAAAATATAAGAGTGCTGCAGGCACAAACTCTGGAAATCAGAGCTCTGGCTAAGCAGGAGGTCTCATTACATTTTGTGGGACAACTTACTAGAGGCCTGAATATGAGTATTAAAGCTGCCTCTCAGCTAAGGTTTTTTATGGTTCCTGTCCTTTCCCAGAGCCATACAGCTCTAGGAGGTTTAGAGCAGCAAGGTCTGCACCTTTGTATACTGGCAGCTAATTCTGACCACGTTTAAAATGAATGAATTGAGATGGGTATGTTTGCACTGTCCCTTTGCTTTTTAGCAGAATTGTTGGTGCCTGAAAGTAGCAGGGCACTGAGGAGTGGTGCTCTTGTTGCTTTTAGGGTCTGTGTTTAGTTTTTTTTTTCTTGCGTGGCTCTGTGCTGGTAGCTGTAAACCCCCATTTCTTGTAATCATGAGTGTTTCTTGGCCAGGTTTCCCAGGACTGTGAGTGTCTGCACAGAGAAGACCCGATGTGTTGAAACTGTATAAAACAATGCATCTTTCAAGGAAGTAAAGTCTGGTTGCTCTTCATTGGAACAGATACTGCCCTGCAAGATTTCTAAAATACACCCTGGTAGGGACTGTTTCCAGCCATCCAAGTGGAGGTGTCTGTAGACATTTACCCTAGAGGTGTGATGTGCATGCATAGCTGAGGAACACAGTGCCTTTTTGTGCTTCCACCTCTTTGGAAGTGATTCTCACCCTGCATTTGAAACAGTTAAAAAGCTTCTTCTGATGCTTATCCAAACTTAATCAGAAACCTTAAATAGGAACTAATTTACTGTCACAGGTAGCATGTTCATCTTAGTACTAGCTTTATTAAACAGAAAAATTCCCTGTTGAGGACCAGGTGATTCAGGGAATAGTAGGTTATGAAAACATGATGATGTCAGCTCAGTAGATGAGTCTTTCATTAATGGGTAAAGCTTCTGAAGGCAGGAAAAAAACACCTTCCTAAAGATTTCTGTGGATCAAAACCCCAAGAGATGAGGAGAGCAGAGAAAAAGGAGAAAACTAAAGCACAGGAGGTGTTCAAATCACGTGAGCTCTCTGCTTTCACATGCTTCCTAGTGGAAAAGCAAACAGCCAGACATTGTCAGGAGTGTCCTAAAAAGTCAAAATGTGAGTGGACAAGTTGCAGTCTCCCCTCCCAAAACATTTTTTTCAGTCTTTTTTGATGTGTGTTCAGCCTAGACTGCTGGTAATCAGAGACAAAATTTCCATTGCCTGCGATTCAAGAAAAACAGTACTTATGTTATTAAGCAGTGTTTTTCTGTAGCCTTTTCTGTATGGTCTTGGCTTGAGACCACCCAAACACCAGGTGAAGTAGTGCTTGGGACAAGTCGAGCTTTTCCTTCCACTCTGAGGCACAAGCAGCAGGCTACAGCTGATTTCATTAATGTAGACTGATACTTTTAGGAGGCTACCAACAAAAACCAGGTTATGAGATGAGCTGAGCTGTTGTGGAATGCACCAAGAGGGTGCTGAAATTCCTGCCCTGCATATAGGAACGTGGAAATGACCCAAGAGTGTTTGGGATGCCTTTGTGAATTTCATGTATGTGTATAGTATAGAATTGTGTTTGTAGAGATGTATATGGCACTACCATGCAGGACTAATATGAGACATAAAAATTGTTAAAAGACATTATGTGACACATTCACAATTTTTCCTCTGGGTACAGAGAGTGAGTCAAGGTCACGGCACCAAATTCATCTTTCAAAAATGCCTCGTTTCACTGACTGTGGAAGGCTTGGACTACTGCATTGTATTTACTATAGAAGTACATATTTTAAGCTATTAAAACAAAAAAAAAACCAATAGTATTTTGATCTATTAATACAGACCTTTTCAAAGAAAAAATGCAAGTTTTTGCCACCAGCCAGGTCCATTCCCATGTCATACCCTGCAAATAACAAGTGTATGAAAAAAGTTTAAAACTTGGATTGAGGAATGCAGCCAGGGTTGCTGGTTCAGGAACCAGGAGCACAACCCCTGCCTGCTGGGCTTTGTGGAGAAGACCTACACTATCAAAGCTCTGGAAGGTAAAGGAATGCATTAGGGCTTTGAAGAAATTCTTTTGAAAGCCTCTGGAATTACAAAGACGATGAGAAAGGCTTTTCACAGGCTTTCTGGAAATGCCCTGTGAGTCACTGGTGGATTCCCCTGGGAGCTGGAGGAGGCAGCAGGAAGCTGGTAATGGCCTATTAAATTCGATAGGATGTGCTTTGGTGGTGGGTGGTGGGACCATGGCATTTCCATGTGTTTGCATGAGTTAGCAGCAGAAGAATGTGTAATCCTTTGTTGTGTGTGTGTCCTTTGGGGTGCATTTTCCATGGTTTTGATACTTGAGACAAACCTCGTTTCCAGTGAGTCTGGGGTCCCACCATCCTCGTGTTCTCAAGGAGCACACCCCTTGCTCACAATAATTCCATATGCCAGGACCAAAACCTTAGACTGCTTGAGGCAAGAGTTCTTGGGTCAGCCCAAACAAAGGGCGGGGATATGAGATATTGCTTTGGCAGTGGGGTTGCTCAGGGATACATCTGGAAGGGAAGGTCTGCCCTGCCATGGGTTATTACAGTGGTGTTACAGCCTTTCCAAGAGGATAGTGTTCTTTGGGTGTTCCCACCTTCTCCTGGCTTATACATAAGGTGACAGCAAGGCTGAAAAACCCTGCTGAGTTCCCAGAAAGGGACAAAGTTAATAATGACCAGTGTGCAAAGAAAGATTAGACATGAATAGAATTGGATTGATTGCCTTAGACAACTTTATGGCTTTGCTTTCCTTCCTAAAGTTTTGTTGTGGGTTCTTTTTTAGTAAAATAAATCACAGCTCATGAGATGGCACTATGCAAGTATGTCAGAATATTTTTGGTGGCTCACAATTAGCCTTGATAACCCAAAGGACAGAGGCTGGCATATGCCATGGGTGGAGTTGGAGATATTGTGCATCTTTGTGTCTGTGGACGTGTGACAGATTTCTTCAGTCAGATGCAGGCCATGCTGAATTTAGCCACCTTGGCCTGGATATCATCCATGTGGCTAAAATTGCCAGATCATTTACCCTGGAAATTATTGCAGTGGTGCACTGCCAAATGCACAGTTGTATTGTTCCTTTGCTTCGTGCTGTTGGGTGTTAAATGTACCTCTGAGCCTTAAGCAAGCCTTGATTGAGTGTTTTTTGTTTACAAGAAATTATAGAGGGGGAGAGGAATCTTTCCGTGTTCTTTCAGAATCTACCAAAACCTTTGTCATTTACTTGTAGCTTAGGTAGTTATGACTTAAGGGGTGAGAAGGAAGTAAAAGGGCTTATGCAAGAGTTCAGATGATGGATCACTTGAATTTATAGTAGGAAATCTGTGTTAGTGAAGGCTGGAGCAGGAGCCAGAATATTTTAGGATTTTCTACACACAACGAGAGATCAATGACTAACCCAAGTTTGTGAGCCATAAAATGAGCAGGCTGTTTAGACCTTAGGTAGGTGGCGACAATAAATCTCCTGATGATGTGGAGATGAAGGTTCTCCTGTCCCTATCTACAGCAACAGCTGTTTGCTTGGAAATATGTACAGAGACCACTCTGCTGTGTTAAAAACCCCTGTCTTGTGCCATTGGAATGCTGAGACCGTCCGGGCTGGGAATTGCAGAAGCCCCTTTTTAAAACATGAACATGTTCAGGTATCCCTGAAGAACAGTCATTTGGGGCACCACATCTTCTGGAGAGCTGTCAGGATCTGCATGCTTGAGAGGCATCCCAAGCTAGAGAGGAGCTGTTTGTTTTCCAATTAGCTCTTGTCTAAGGAATAGAACTACAAGAATGAGCCCTCCTTTCCATTCGGAAAGTGACTGTAAATGATAAATTCTCCACTGTTGTTCCCAAAGCAGAGAGATTCATTCTGTTAGGGTCACCCATCCTGCAACAGAACTTTTCTTACAATTTCATGAGGAGACAGTCTTATGTCTCCATGGGGAAAGGTTCTCTCTGTGCTGTCCTCCTTTTGGGTAGGATGAGGAAAGCAATTGCCAGGATGAAAGAGAGGCAGCTCTCCTGGAGGAAGCCAGCTGGCAGCCCTCTCTGGGAACCAGCACTGCCCGCCAGGGAGAAGCTCTGTTCTCCTCCTTCAAACCACACATTTCACTGTGCACTTGCAAGGCAAAGGTGGGCATGAAACAAACCTACATTTCAGTCAATGAAACCTCAACACAGAGAAGAAATATTATGTCCTTTCTTGTTTGTTTTACAGAAGAGAACAGAGGCTTGCTGGCACCAAGAGACACTTTTTTTTTTTTTTTTTTTCCCCCTTTTTTTTTTTCTTTTTTTTTTTCCTTTTGGCTTCCACTGCTATCTTTCCTCTATGGAAAAAGGAGACATGCTGGCTCTAGTTGCATCTGTTTTCACTATTACCAAGAAGAAAACTTCCATTTTCCAACTGAACTTAAGGTCCAAGGACCAGCTCAGTTTCCTTCAATAATTTCTGAATCTTTCTTACATGATCATCTCTTGTCATGATGAGCATGAGAAGGAAACCAGGAAGGGCAGTCCATCTTTTCAAAGCAAAATCTTAAGGCTCTTTCCTGAAATTCTCACAAATTTGGGTCAAAGTTAATTTCCAGGTTGATTTACAAGCATGCATGGCTCTAGATGCTCTGCTTTGTGCTGCCTGCTTCTGAACCTTGAAAGTCTCTCTGTTCAGAGCTTGCAAACCAGAGTAATCCCACTGCTGTCTTGCGTGGATTCAGCCTCGACTCATGGGAATAGACAGGGTGCATATCCCAGGTCTGTTTGAAATGCTGCAAATGTTTCCTAGAATACAGTGTTCCTTTTCACCCCATTTTCTTCCATTCCCCAACACAACAGCACTTTATAGCCTCCTTTTCCCCTCCATCTGGCACTTACCTCCTTCCTCTTTCCCTGTAGCCCAAAAATGTTTGATGCTCTGGGAGCCACTGCCCTGGACCCCAGCTGCTGTTGGATAAACGGGCTAATTTGGAGATCAGGGAAGCAGTGGTTTTCCTCAGAGCTCTGTGATGAGGTCCCCTCTGTCAGCAAGGCCCCACTCCCCATCTTCACCTTCCACCCCTTCTCCTGCATCCCTGCACCCAGAGTGAGTCCTCGGCATGGGAAACAGAGGGGTCCCTGCTGAACAAAGATCATCAGAATCAGTTACAAATGAAAAATGTGATGGATCAGATGGATTAGACAGAAGATGGATTGATTTTTCTTTTTTATTCAAGTAACTTGAATTTTTAATAGTAAGTTGAATTTTTAATAATTGTAAGATTTTTTTTGCTTCATCCTGACTGGCTAAAGTTAATATCTGCAATGTTAGCAATAATGCTTTCTTCTGACTGGAATTTTGGTACTTTTTATTTATGGAATGAAATACTGTACACACCCTTCCAGCCCAAATATGAGTGTTCTTTCTAAAGTTTTCTTTCTAGGAATGAACACCCCCATAACAGTCACTGCTGAGCTGTTTGCAGTAGACAAACACAAAAGGGCTGTAAATGCAGCCAGAGATCAAAATCAAAAGAAAGATTCTCAAAAATGTTTGACTGTTTGCTCACCTTTGGAATATACATCCTGTTCCTCTTCTTAAAATATTTTATTTTTTTAGTATAGCTGGGTGAACTGATACTTCTTCTGTTCAAGCTGTCTCTAAACTTATATTTCCAACAGTGGCAGCAGATTATGAGACGATACTTATAGAAATGACATTATATCATTCTTTAAAATACCCATCCTGAAAGGCAAAATCTGGAGAAATTATAGGACTAAGAGGCCTCCTTTGAGAGGCAGAAACTATTTTAACTTGTTATTTTTAGAGCTCTGCAAATCACATATTTTTCTCTTCACTGGCAATTCAAAAAAAAATTGGAAATTGTAATAAGTTTAAAAAAAATAATCTTTCACAACTTTTTTCTATAAAATGGAAAGTTGAAATATGTCATTTGTGGGCAAATGAGATGCTTCACTTTAATGTCACCATTTTTATTTTAGTTCCTTTCCTCCGATGATAAAAATTAGACACAGAATGGTCTGTTTTGAGCTGACTGCTCATGTAGACAAGATGGGGGTTCTTGGCCAGGACACCTGTCCTGGAGCATGAACAGTGACATGGACACAGGGACAGCTGTTGGCTGATCCACTGTAAATGTTCCTATGGGTCTGTGGACCTGGCATCCACCTCCACCATGCACCACAAAGATTAAAAAAAAAGATTTGATGTGGAATGTTTCTGAGGAATATTGCTGATACGTCCTGTGATTGTTTGCATTACCCTTGAATTAGCCTTGTACGTTGCTTTCCAGGGATGGGAAGTTCTGTGTGGGGAGCCCCACCATGCCCTGGGAGGTGCTGGATCACCCAGCTGTGGAGCACCCATACCTGTGGAGCACCCACACCTATGGAGTATCTGTAGGGATGAGGGAGGGATTCTGCCCTCCCATCCTTCCTGGTGCTCTGCCTGCTGGCACAGAGTGAGCCATGGGAGCAGCTGTTTCCTGTGAAGAGATGGGGCTGGAATTGGAGCAAACCTTCTGACATTAAGGAGGGTTGAGCACTGAATTTGTTTTAATGGGAGGGATCTTGAAGAAGGGCCTGACTGGTAACAATCAGCCACTAAAATCTGATGCACTAGGAAGAGGTGGATGCAAAAAAAGGGGAGTAGGAGCAAAATAGCAGCAGCAAGAGCGAGCTTGGGGCAATAAGTGAAGATATTTCCATTTGGAAGCAGAGGTTCAGGAGATCTGGGAAGGGCTCGTTGACTGATGTGATATTCTGTGATATGAATTATGGGGTTTGAGTGTCTTAGGAGCCACCAGGTGACTGGATCTCTACAGGATCTCACATGGGGAGATCACACTCATGATCTCACACTCATAGGGCAACATCAGAGAGCACCTTTACTTGCCAAACACTCTGCTCACAAGCACATGTCCCAGAATATCCAGTCTTGAGCCCTTTCCAGTTTGGGAAAGGACCGCTTCAGTATTCATTGTGGATAAAGAACAGTAATGCTTCTATTTCCTTTCTCTGTTGCTCTTTTTTAATGAGAAAAGATCTCAGTAGAAGAAACTTGTTTTTCAGAGATCACTTCCAAAACTCTTTCCTCAGACTGATTCAGCCTGCAGTTTCAGAGCTTGTTTAATTACATTTTTAAACTTCCCTCCCTTAATTACTCCTTTTTAAAATTTTTTTTTATTAACACCTAAATATGCTACTATTTGGGGCACAAACAGACAGAGATTACAATTAACAAAATAATTATACTCTTTTTGTCAGTGTAACCTCATGGTACAGAAAGTATTACAAATCCATTTTAAAACATATTAAATGTTCATATTAATGAGGATAATAGAGAACAAGTACCAGCAAACTAAATATTGTTAATGATTTTGAGCTATTAAATTCATTACCATTTCCTTTCATAATAAAGTGGTTAGTTGCTAATTAGACCTTTTTTAACTCGTCATTATTGAATTCATTACATTGTGTGCAGTTAACCCTTAAAGATCTGCCTGGGTTTACAGATACAATTAAAAAATAATTTCAGCAGCATCTGAAGCCGAGATGCCATTCTCAAACCCGCTTGTATTTTTGACAGTAGCTCCATGTACTTTTCTCCTGGTACATTTTCTTGACACATCATGCCTAGCAGCTTCTCAGCTGTCACAGCAGCTCCAGCAACACATACGATGGAAACATGCTGTATTCATTTCATTTAATAGCGTTTAATGTTAAAGCTAAAGTAGAACCCACATGTTTGGCCAGGGAAAAAATACCCATCAGCGTGTTAAATGGTTGACGTCAATGAGCTGCTCTTCTCTGAGTTAAATCTGCTGGGAGTTGGGATGAGGTACCTTTTCCTCCTACAAAGACGGGTATGCTTGTGCCTATCTGGGTATCTGGTCTTTCTCTGCAACCCTAGATGGAAATCCCATCCCTGCCAGAGTTCCTGTCAAAAATTCTCTTGATTGCAAGGCATCCCTGAACTCATCTTTCTGCAGCTCTGAGGGTTTGCTCCACTCTTGGGGATAGAGTGAGTGCCACCGTGCCTGTGTCTCATCCCACGGATCTGATCCCTGGAGAGGGTACTCCTGGGGACTGAATCAAAGGGCTGCTTTGCTTCTCCTTCCTCCTCCTGTCCTCACTCATTCAAGTGAGGGAGAGAACAGAGCCTCCATCTCTTAACTTCTTTCGTTTTGTACTGTGCACGCTTTTTTTCTTTTCAAAAAACCCAAAACCCAAACACCCTCCTGCCCCCCTCCCCAACACTTTAAAGTTATAGGTATTTAAATAACGCTGGGACTAAAGGACAGCACTCTGTGCTTTGCCTGTCTGTGGCACAGCATTGTGGTAGGAGAGGGGCCATAGTGTCTGGCTGGAAAATGCCATTTCTGGAGCAGCTCTGCCACGGCAGCAGGGCTGTCGCAGCGCTGGCAGGCAGGCGTGCGCTGCTCACGTTACTTGCTGCAAGCGGCCCCACCAAGGAACAATTTTACTTGGGTAGGAAAGATTTGGTGACACTTATTGCTCCTGTGCTTGATGGCTGGAAGCTGAGCTGATGGATACCCTGCAAATCCAGGAGGTAACAGATGAGCTGTGCACGTCCTGCACGGCTCTGGAGAGGCTCTAGCCGCACTCCTGTCTGGGTGTGGTGTGATGTGGGGATACAGCTGTGGGCCCCATGCCTGTTCCCCAGTAAATACCCACAACACCACCACAGATCTGTAACCTCTATTTTATTTAAAAAACAGTTCCCTTTCACCTGTGAACAGCGAGGGTATAAATGTGCCTCACCAATCACATTGGACTATTGTATTATACAGTCTATTGAATGTTTTTGGCAGGCACGAGCCCCTGTGCTACTGTGTCCTTATTTTATTATTGTTTTGAGGGTAGAGCTGTGTGATTATCCATTCTTGCTTCAGGCATAGCAAGCCATCTGGAATGCTTATTAAACCCACAGGCAGATCAGAAGGATATAACTCTGATGATGTACATGTACATGGGCTGTACTACATCATCAGAGCATTGCTCCTCTGATGATGTAGTACACATTAGTGGGCCTAGATAATGGATTAGGACTAGCAGAGTGAAAGTTAGACTTTTTGAAGGATGGATATGGTAAGGTTTTTTTTCTCCCTCTGGGTAACTGCTGGCATAAGATGTGGAAAGGAAAATTTAAAAGTGAGCCAAGGAGGCTTCAAAACTTGTAAGTGCTTAGCTTGTCAATGGGGAGGGACAAGTGGTGATCAAGAGGCTTAAGGAGACAGCTTTGAAACTCTGAATCATTGCAAGGAGGTCATATGTACTTGTCTGCTCGAGTGAAAAGGGACATGGAATGTGTCCAGGAAAATGCCGCTTCTCCGATCCTCCTTTGGTTGGTCACCGCGGGGTGGGTTTTGGGCAGGACTTTGGTTTTTCCTCATCCTCCAGTCCTGCAGCACAAACCCCAACACCCTGTGTTATGACACACAGAACTAGTTTTTCAGCAGTTTCCAAATTTATGCTCATCACATATTTGCAAGTACTATTTAGAAATAAGCTTTTCAAATGAACGAGGGATCTGATCAGCTTTCAAACTAGCCATGTGTCTTCTTTTCTGAGTATGAAAAGAAAAATCAACATCAGTAAAAAAGAAAAACAATCTGGGCACTACGTATGGGCTGTAGGTGAAGGAGGGAATAACTATTTGCATCTCTGTGGAGTTCTAAATATAATTTCTATTTCTCTTTGTTCATAACCCTTTTTGCAATGCTTTTCCGAGGTAGCTGATATTTGTCTAATCATGGAAAGGTGTTTCGTGTCTAAACAAAACCTTTTCCTGTGAAAGCTGAGAAGGTTTATAAAAGTTAGGTCATTCAGTCGGGAAGCAGAATGTGTGCTATGCAATTTAGATAACAAATTGCACACTTTAAATATCAAACTGTAAATATCAAGTACTCAAAAGAATATTGACATTTTTGAGCAATTCCAAAGAGTAACAGAACTTTCAAAGAGGAGCCGTAGATAGTGAACATATGCTTTAAAATCATACCTGTAAAGTAAGGTAAATGCCTGTTTTAACAATGGCAAATAGCAACTGGGGAAAGGGATGGGTCATGTTTTATTAATGCACAGTGTGTCTCAGGTTTGTAAACACCCTCACCTGTGTGCCTGAGGAATGCTGCAGTGTGAGTGCAGAATAGCACCACTTGAGTAATTGCTTTGCCAAAATCTTCATTTTAGGATGACTGCGTAGCTTTGCAGTTTGATGGTGACCAGGTTATCCTTAAGGTGTAGAGGAGGGTTAGTAAAAATTCCCAGTTACAACTGGAGTTCATAATTTACATGACTGTCAACTGGTAGTTCTCATTTGACAGATTTTGAGGTTTTCTTGGTGAGGAACCACAGCGAACCCCAGTTTATGACCATTATGTGCTTCTCTTTTTTGGGGCTTGATATGGATACAAGGAGAGTTTGTTTTCTCTTTCTGAGCAAGTATCCAGAGAAGTTTTTCTGTTTCATTCCTGTGAAAAATAGATGGAAACTTGGAAAACTCTTCCCTCTCGCTGCAAATCAAATGGGCCCTTTTTGGATAGCCCATGCTAGCACAGCTCTTGGATAGGAATTTTGACAGGAGGAGGGTGTGTGGGTGTCCATGTGTGTGTGTTGATTTCCAGATTTGCACCTCTCTCAAGTGTAGCATCCAGCTTTTGCCCTTTTTCAAGCCTTCCTTCTGTTCTTTCCCTGGATGCCTTACCATTTTTGCTCATAGGAGCACCTTCCTTCTCTCTCCAGCAAGCTGCCCTCTGTCCTCTGGAGTTTCCATCCTTGCATCCCACTTCAGGGCTGCTGCAAAGCCAGCCATGTCCCCCACTCACCTTCCAGTGCCAGTTTGCTTCTTTCCCTGCCACCACTTTGTCCCCAGCTCCTGTTCGCTGGGGAAGGAGATGACAAACTGTCACTTTCTCAAACACTTTCTCCTCCACCGACTACTCTTAAAGAGGCAGTGGGATAAATGAAATTCAGCATTTGAAAGGCTCAACTCCTCCAGAAAATATTCCACCCACAAGTGGGGAGCTTCAAAATCCATTCCTAGCAGTTAATGCTCCATCCTAAATGACACAGCTTTTCAGTAGTGACATGTGCATTGATCTGCATTACAAAAATAAGAGAAATAGCACTTCTTTTCAGCAGCAGATAATTACTAGCATACATCAGGTTCCCTCCTGCTGTTACCCACAGGGTGGAGGGGATGGGAGTGGGCATTAGGTGGAGGGGATGTGGCCGGCTCGCACGTTCAGCCAGATAAATAATATTGATTGGGATTTGTGTGGAGCTTGGGCACACCCCTCCTGGCTGGTGTGATGAGCCACGGGGGGACATTCACTCCAGTTACAGGATTTCACCCCAGTCATGTCTGCCATGCAAAGGTGCTGGTTAGGCACGAGCTTGCTGGGAGCTGAGAGCTTCTCCAGCCCTTATCAGGAAAGATCAGAGCCAGGTGGCTGTGGCTCAGGTGGAAGAGTGAGATGAACTATGGACAGATGTGTAAGAAACCCTCCCAGCTCCATCAGTGGGGCGCAGCCACCCCAGCAAAAATGCAGAACTCCCCTCTCTGCCTTGCCTGCCACCCCTCTGCATGCGGGCTGATGGAGCTGTGGGAGGTAATTCCCAGTGGCTGACTGCTGATTTCTGCAGTCTACATGATGAAACATTGTGCTCCACTGGGACCAGGGTCTGCCTGAGATGTTTGAAAAGTCCTCCTCTCTGGGGTTCAGCTCTGGGCTCTGATGAGCAGCCTCTGCTCAATTCAGGGGGATTCAGCTTTGCAGGAGCTTCTGAGCTCCTCTGCAATGAACCCCCCTTGGGCAGGAGACTCTTCAAATATCTCTGAGGGAAGGAGTGCCCCTCACCAGCCACCAAATGCCTGCACTGCCCTCAGGCAGGACAAGGGCCTTTACTTGACTCACCTCTCTTCGGGGCAGATGTCTAAAAAATCACTGCTGTCGTTTTTGTGGCTGAACCATCAGTACACAAAAACATCTTAATTTTCACAGGTATGCTGGAAAAGCTGCAGCTAGCAGGGAAAGGAGCTGCTGCTGTCTATGTGGGACTTTCCCATTTCTCACTTCATAGTCTGTGGTACTTTAGAGGTGAATAAAGCCCATTGGCAACGGGACTGAAAGTGCTCTCTGGGTCTAAGCACGCTCCAGTGTTTTAGCTCCACTGAATTTCCTCTCATCAGTGGATGCAATCTGCTGTGAGAAAGTTTTACTGTCTCTGAGTCCTTATGAAAACATTCTTAGATAATTGAGACATTCCCAAACAATTAAGATAACCAGATGTGTCTGTTATTTGTAATTACCTGAACATGAATTCTTTCTTCAAGAACAGTTCCATTTTTTGGTGCTTTTTGAATTACTTCAGATAATGGATAGGAATTAGATTAACTTCTCTGAAAAGTAATCTGTGGTTTGTACCCACTACATCTCATTCTGATGCAGAATTACCTCCTCCCAGAATTGAGTACTGGGGCTGAAACAATATGTGAAATGAACTTTCCAGTTCTGCTGTACTTGTGATCCCCAGCCTGCAGTGCCCTTGTAGGTGACACCATGGGGTGAACTCGGAGGCTTGAAGTCTATGAACAACCCATGAAGAAGATGCTAAAGTGATTTCTTCAAGCACGGAAAATTGCTGAAGGCTCAAAAGTGGTTTCACAAACCACTTTGTTAAGTAGCACAGTTTGAATAACAGGGCTTTTGCACCTAGAGCTTCTGCAGCATTTTCATTTTACAAAGCACCTGGCTTTTGCTGCATTGCAGTGCCCAAGGAGAGGGAAGTTGAGGCAGCCTGGCAAATCCACAGTATAGGAAAGAAACTCTGCATTTGGTCACTCCTTCTGGGCTTCAGTATCAAAACTGGTATTTCCAGTCATGACTTTCTGTTGCAAAATGAGTCTTTTAAGTCTTCCCCCTTCCCCACTTCATCAAACAGAGCTTGATTGAGAACTGGCTGTTCACACCCAGCTCCAGGGTTGGCATTTGACCATCCCTTTCCTGAGGAGCCTCATTCTCTCTGCTTGCTCCTGGTGGGTTTCCCTCCTGCTGTGCCTGCAGCTGTGCTGCTGTTTCACCAGGACATTGGCTCCATTCCCATGTAGTGCAGGCTTTTTGAAGGCAGCTCCTTAAATTCAGCTCCCTGCCACAAGCTATGTGTCAGTGGACCTTTCTGCACCAGGGGGTGTAGCTCTGTGCTGGTTATTCCAGAATTGGAGACGTTATCTTCAAATCCTTTCTTCTGGTCCTTTTCCTGGCAGTGTCTCTGCAGAGAGACAGGCAAAGGGCAGCACTATTGCAACTCAGGGCAGTTAAGCTATTTAATCACAGCTGTTATCCTCACATCTTACTGCTCTTCTGATACCTAGGCACTGGAAAGACGAAGGGGACAGTGTTCAAGTCTCAAAGTTCTGGTCTACTTTTTCTCTCCTGACTCAATGGGCTCATCTTTGTCTTCTCCCCTATAAACTTCCTCCAACTCTGTATGTGCTTGTAATTAACAGTGGTGAGACCAGTGGTGATGGTGATCAGTTGTTCCAAGAAAAGTTTATTTTTCAGAACAAAAGGAGGAAAAGCAATTCTTGCATGAGTACTTGGTTATTTCCCCTTGAAGCTCTTTCCCACTTTCTCTTGACAGTTTTGCTCTGGGCGCTGTTATCTTTGTTGTCCCAAAGGAATATCCTTGAGTGTGTTAGTCATGTACATATCAACTGAGGCTTCTGTCACCACTTTTGTCTGGGTGCTGAAAATAGATGGGGCTTGGAGATGGTTTGGGAGGCTGGTGAGAGATGCTCGTTTTCATTCCTACTCATGGTTAGAAGGTCTACTCACTGTGAGGTAAAGTCCATTCCCTCTGCTGCACACAGGGAGCTGGGACACCTTCTCCAGGTAGGAGGAGCACCTGGTGGAGGATCTGGCTGTTTAAATGCCCTCTCCTTCAATAGTGGAAGGCATCATCAAGTTTCCTGGGAGCCTACTGATATTTTCAGGCATTTTTCATCCCTGGAAAATGCAAGGCAAGATTTCTGGTGCAGGGAGGCGGTGTAGCACTGATTTATTAACTGGGTTCCTTCAGGGCTGATTCTCCTCAATCAGACCAGTCCTTTTATGTTATTTTATATTTGATATTGCGCACACTTTTGTGTTGCAAGAAAAGAACATGCACATTTCTTTTGTGTGGTCATTTTGTGTTAGTCTGCACAAAACGTGTCAATCTTTGGAGGCGAACTCCATACTGGTGGGGAGAAGGAGCCTTATCTGAAGCAAACCATGTGCTGAAATTTGCCTTCAGGTGAACTAAAAGTTTACAAAGATTGGCTTGGGATTTCAGGAATGGCTTGAAGACCTAAAATAAAGTGGATAGTTGCTCAAAAGGATTTAATTTTAATAGCATTGTGTGTGAGAGCAAGAGGGAGAAGGCTGGAGTTTAGTCACACGGAACAAAAATATAAGGGAAGGGAGGCAGAGGGAGAAGGAAACTGGGCTAGGTCAAAAAGATTGCAAAAAATTCCAATAAAAGATGAGCCAAAAGCACGAGGCATGAAGCAGGCTGGTAGAAATATGTTTGTTCAGTTTGAATGTATTGGTACTGGGACAAGAGTGAGGTGAGAAGGGAAGGGAAAGGAAATTGAGCCTAAAACTACTTCTGTATCTACTGCTGAAAAATGTAACCACTACTGAAATGTGGTTTTTCTTCCCTTTGAGAATGTGTGAGTGCTGGGGTTTTCCCCCCAGGAGTTTCTAAGTGTCTTTTTGTACTAACAGTAAAGCAGACATCGTGGTCCTACAGTGAGCAACATAGATGGTGTGGCTGGAGTTGCCCAGGAAAACAAATCCATGGAATATGTCTCTTAATCAGGACCTAAATGTTTTGTCAAATGCAAGTTGAGCTCAGGAGCACTTCTGGTGGAGCACTGTGGGGGTTTGGCAAGGCCAGGAAAAGTGCTTCAGGCTTGGAGCTTCCCAGGTCTCCATTACTTCAGACTGCTTATGCAGCTCCTTCTCTGTCTCTGTCCCCATGGATATAAAAGGGTGGTTTACAGCTCCTGCCTCATAAATGTACTGTGCCATTTATGTGTCTGTTCTTTTCCAACATGTGGAGGGACAAGGAGGGGAACCTTTCCAGGGCTGAGACAAAGGTGGCCGAGGACAGCCCTGGCTTTGGGGGTCTCACTGAACCCCCTGCACAAGCAGTGTTCAGACCAGCTTACCCAGCCTGCCTTCATCACAAATCCTGCATTTCCAAATAAATATTTTAACAAAAGGGAATTGTGTAGATTGTTAGTGTAGCTTATGAGGTTTTAAAAATTCATGTTTCTAAATTCCCAGTATTATTTTCCCCTTGCTTTAAAGGAAAAAAAAAAAAGAAGAAGAAGGAGGGGTGGCAGAATCTCTTTTCAATAAGGGTTTAATTGTCTGTTTCATCTGGAAAGCTCTCTGAATTGAAACTCCCTTCTCCACAGTGCTACCTGAGCACTTCACAATTTTATTCTCTTGAAGTGTCTATTTTACCATTTGTCTCACTTTCAAGCTTTTAGCTAGAACTGGACATTTGTGGCCAGACAAAGGAATTTAAACTAAGTAGCGTGTTATGGACTACTTCAGGTGACTCTGCTTGGATTATATCACTCTGACACTGCAGCAGCTAAAGCAAAGGGCATTAACACGAGCCTATTGAATGTAGACCTGCAACAGAGATGAGAGAATTTCACTGAATTTCCCATTGCATCTTTCTACTGACCTTACCCCTGTGTTTGGGAGATGCCTGAACCAAGAGAAATATTTTATCTTCTTTTTAAGTTCCTAGAGAAAGATGCTTATGTATCAGGAAATTATATGCGTTTCCTGGGGTAGCTCAGGATATGGGAATTTGGTTTTCTCTCTCATTTGATTACCAGCTTGGAGCTTAGGTTTGAAAATGGAGTAGACTTAGTGGCATTAGTGGTATGGAACATGGGGCTGCTTTGTAATGGGTGGTGAGGGCACCTGAGTCTGTAGAGTTTTGTAGTACGAGACAATAATGAATATGAGTGGTAAATCAGTCAAATGACAGATAATTGCTCATGGAAAACTCAAAGAGCCACTGGACTGGAGCTGTAGGAGGTGTGTGAAGAAGTAGCTGCTCTGAGTATGTGCTCAGGAGCACCTTGTGCTGCTGTCAGAGGTATCAGCATTAAGAGGTAATTTGGGACATAAAACTCCTCTCTGTTACTGTCTGTCCTTAGGTACGTTGCAGGAATGCCCCTTCCAGTACTGCTCAGAAGGCATAAAATATGCTAAGCAACTGTTAAAGGGGAAGAAATAACATGTGGCAGAGAGAGATGAAGGATATGCATAAAAATATATAGGAGACACTTCTGATGGAAATGTGAAATGTGACATTTTTGTGTCTGGGATGCTGCAGAGTGCAGTGGCTGTGCTGGTGGCAGGGATGTAAAAAGGGTTGTTTTTCTATTAAGGGCAAACAAAATAAGGGCAAAATTTTTTTAAGTTGAGCAATTTTGTGGTACTGGGAGGCAAATTACTGCACGCCCTGGTACAAAAGAGCAGGAGTAAACAACACAGTGTGCTGGGAGTTGCAGCTGCGTGTGCAGCAGTGCCGTGCATACATTAAGTGCCCGCGTTGTCAGGGCGAGTGACAGCGGTGACTGAAAGCCAGGCAGGAGCTCCTGTCAGCGCTGGGCAGAGTCACAGCGCTCCTAATAACAAAGTCTATTCCGCTTACGTCTGACATGGGCATCCAGAGCCTCTGCTTTGGGGAATTTCATTTATTTTGACCTAGGGAAGGCTGCTGAGCTGCTCCACTGGGTGCAAGCCTCCTGCTGTGGCAATTAGGCAAACTCATCCACGCTGGTTCATCAGGAGGATGGAATTTTCTGCACCCTCTTTCCTTTCTGTATCTTTTTTTTCCTCCTGCTGGACTTTACTGTAGGAAGGACAAAAAGAAAAGCATAGGGATAGCTACAGAAAGCTTCTCTGGAGCTGTGCCTTGGATGCTCTGACCATTTGTGAAGTTATTCCATGAGGGCCAGTGAGTCATATAAATCTGTGTTTTTGTGCCTAAAACTGTGCATCAATTTGTCCAGAAAAGGGACTGCACAGCCCCAGATTTCTCGTCTCTCCCCAGGAAAACCCTTCAAAGGCCAAAGCAGGAGATTTAGGCCATGTCCCAGTTTGATTAAGGTAGGTCTGTGTGTGACTTAGCCTGGGCTGAGCATATCCAAGGCAGGAAGGTAAACATCCCATTGTACTGGATTTGATGAAAGAAAATCCTGGAAAACCTTGTGCTTTTCTAAGAAAACTGCCAGAGGCAGATTATTAGGTCTGAATTAAAATGCAGACGAGATTCATTAAATTGTTGACCCTGCCCCCTCCAAAAAAAAAGTCAGGTTGCCATCTTAAATTGACAGCATTAGAGACAAATTATGTGCACTGATTAGTAAGTGTGGGCTAAATTACGGCTTGAAGAGCGGGTGGAGCGCAGTGGGAACGGGAGCAAGAGAGGCAGTGCAGGAGGCAAAAGCCACTCTGCCTGTGGGCACAGAGCAATGCCAAGGGCTGGGGGTCCTGTGGCACCAGGGATGATGGAGGAAGGAGCAGGAGGATGAGCATCCCATTCGCTCTGGGATGCTACTGTGACACCTTTGTTGTCAAAGTGCTCCCCTGGGACATTGGTGTTACGGATCTGTGCTGAGCTCAGGGACTGCGTTACCCCTTTTTTGGGGGGTAGGGGGAGCTTTGCATTCAAAACAGGAAAAAATCCACCCAAAGCTTGGATGGGTTGGATTTAAGAAGTTAAATAAGAAAGGTAGAAAAATTAGAGAGGCTAGTTTCTATCACACTGGGGGAAAAAATATACTGACCATTTCAGCATTTCAGACAAAAAAGGGGAAAAGCAGGCATAATAACATGTGAATTACTCACAAGACATAATTTTCTGCAAATACTCTGACCGGTACATAAATAGCAAAATGAATGTTATTAACATGTTAATTTTACTAACCCTTTAACCTATTGATTAGCCAAACAGAAGGAAACAGCATCTTTTCATGCTTCACCCCCCCTTGCTTTTCATGTAATTGGATTCAAATTCACATCTGTAGCTACTAAACCAATGTTTTCAACCTTTCTTCTACACCTCCCCACCCCCAACTGTTTAACCTCCCATCTCCAGCGCTGGCATAAATGTAAGCCTTTATTTGTGAATATTCCGATAAGCACTTTGCCTCCAACTATATTGTTCAAGTACCAGCATCATTGTTACAGCTGTAATTGTTACTATCAAGACACAGTTCTTTGTAATTAGAAAGTCAAGATGGTATTCAGCAGTATGGCAGCACAGATTCTCATTTGTTAGGCTATTAGAAAAAAAATGTTTACAGAGAAAACAGTGTCATTGTTTAGTGCTCTTAATTGACCATCTGCCTGGTAAAGAAATGTCCAAAGAAGGATAAATAAGACTATAGTGCACTTATTTATTTATTTTCTTTGTGCAATGAGTAAATTAGGAAAAGCAACAGCAGATCCAAACTAGACAAGACATTGCTAAATCAGGCTGCAAGTGAAATCATGTCATGAATACATTAACTTTTATTTCTCTCAGTGTCAAGACTCATGTCTGCATCTTCCTCAAAGTTTGTTGGGAAGAAAAAGGAGGCCAGATCTTGGTGGGCACTGTGGAGTTGACAGCATTCATCTTTTAACAAAGTCAAGCATATGCTGCTTTGAGTGCAGCATCTTTGCATGCTCAATGACGTGTTTAATGTCACCTTTCCCACTGTAAATCATCCCTGAGTAAATCCACAAGGGAGAGTGGTACTAGGAATTAAGCAGGAGAGAAATAAAATTCATGACCATGTGGTTCTATCTCAGGGAATTTGGTACGTATTGACAAGAGAGATTCACACCTGACGGGGCCGAGAGCTAATTTGTAGTAGGGTTGTTTATCTTCTGCCTGAAAGGAATACTTTTTCATATTTAATGTGCATTTTCCTCATCTCCATGTGTGTATGTGTTTGTGATTTAGCGTGGCTAAGGGTGCATCTGCTTTTGCTGCTTGGCAAAAATGTAGTTTCAAATTTCAGGCTAATTCAAAATTCTGAGTTTTCCCTATGAAAAAGTAAAGGAGGCGCAGTTTGGCCTTCAAAAACCAGGTTTGATGTTTTCATTGTACAAGGTACTGTCTTGGGTAGGGAGTATTTGATCTGTTCTTGCAGCATTTGTTTACAGCCTTGAAATGAGAAATGAAAAAACCCCAACAGTATTACCATGCTAAACCAATATGGTAAATGACCAAACTGATCTTTTGTACTATTTGTCTTCCAACATTCCAGGTGGAAATAAACCAGTACATTTATATGTTGATTTATTACAGTGTGGAGTTGGGACAAAAAAAAAAAAAAAAAAAAAAAGGAAGAAGAAATAAGAAAAAAAAGCAGGAAAAGGAGAAACAAACTAAAAAAGAATTACATTTATAAATAATAATAATTTCTCAAAACATTACCAGTGAGAGGACTCCCAGTTCTGCCTCCTTCCTCCCGTGGGCTGCAGGGTCCATGCAGAGCTGCCACCACTCAGATGGTGACAGGGGGTAGAGCCAGTGACCATAGTCATGGTGCAGGTAGGTAAAATTTCCCGATATTTCAGAAGCTGACAGTGTTTTAGCCATCAGTTCTTCAAAGTGAATTTCCTTCCAGAAAATCTCTGCTTTGATGCTTTCACCTGATCCCTCATTCATATGTTCCTATTGAAACTTCCTGTTTTTCCATCCGCCCCGGTTCCTGTACTAAATACTGACCCTAGTATTTTTTGTTTCTTCTTCCCTGGATATTGGCTCTTGTACGTAGATTTATTTTTTAATTGAGTTTTGAAGGAATACCTCAAAATCTTGGTTTCCTACCTGATGGCTTTTGAGAAGGGGTGGTAGCTAATGGAACCTACACATAGTTTGTCTTAAAAAACACCAAACAAAACCCAGTGCTTCTAAATTTAGAATTCTCTTATTCTCCCATTTCTGCACATTTTTCACTAGTGCCAAAAGCAATTACCCACTGTTTCACCTTTTTTTTTTTTTTTTTTTTTTCCCTAGTAGGGAATATAACTACTATAATGACTTCCCTTCCATAGGAAGGTGAGAAGTGGGTAGAGCTGTAGAGCTTCCAGGGTACTGAACCTTTTTCCTGTTCTGGAGACACACAAAATTATGAGTTTCATGACTTGTCTTTTATCTCTCCTGACCTGGAACTGATGGAGTAGTGGGACTGGAAGCCTGCTCAGAGATCCTGTGTGGACGAGGTCCCCATTCACACTGCCCCCTTCCTTAGTGTTGGATCTGTTTGAGAAGTGTTCAGTAATGACTCCTTGCAGGTGGCTTCAGAAAGTGCCTCTGTACCTGCCTGCCCAGCGGTGGGGCTATGCTGGCACCCATGTGTCACCTTGTACCTGTGTCCCCTCCACGTGTGCTTCTGCAGAACCGGGCAGAATGAGTGGCTCAGGAAAATCTGATTGACACCAGTAGTTTTAAGCTCATGCATGTCTAGCTACTTGTTCAATTTGTTTAGTCCAGTGGTCTCCTTTATTAGGAGCCTTAGGGTTTTTCTTTTGATTTGGCAGGATGATTATAATGAGAGCTCCTTAGTGCTACTCCACCAGGGTATCTGCCCACTTGCTCTCAGCCTCTGCTGTATAGCTTGTGATTAATGTAAAACAGTCAGATGCCCTTCAGATCAGTTGAATTTGGGGATTCTATTGTAAACATGAAAAGCGTGCTGACCGCACAAAGCCCTTGGTGGTACCAATTAAAGACAGCACCATTCAGTTGGCACTTCTCATGCCGCTGCTTTTTCCCCTTTTTTCCTTTCTTCCTTTCACGGCACATCTTTTCCATGGCAGTGGTGGCCCTGCTGCCACCAGGCACCTGTGCCATGCTCCAGCCCCGGGGCACAGCTTCCTCGGTCAGTGGGGAAGCGCCTTGCTCTCCCCTCTTGATACCCAGTTTCTGTGCCCCTCAGCTCGTCCTCTCTCTGGCCAGGCATGAGCAGTGGGATTTGAGTCCAATCTCTCTTCATGTCACCGTGCAGGGACAGGCAGAGCTGCCTGCTCTGCCCCCAGCAGAAAGCCCTGAGGTGTCCGCTCCCTGCTGCTGCAGAGGCTCCTGGCTGCCACCGCAGATCATTTGACAAATTTCATGGTAAGACCCCAGCGTATCATCATTATCTTTTTATTTCAGTCAGTATTCCAAGTATTCCTTGAATGTCATGAATGAAGAGCTGGATTACCCACAAAGTGTCCAGTGTTAAATCCTATTTACATGCAAAAGTTGTGCCAGTTTACCCTGAGGTTAAATCAGTGCAAACCCCTTCTGTGAGGACTCTTCTAAACTAATGAGAATGACCTCCCATAATTTCTTTAATTAAAGAACAACAACCACCTAAATCAAGATAAAACATGCTTCATATTAAATAAGGTTGGCCAAGCAAATGGGTTTGCATTGCTTGAAGTGCTGATTCCTCTTTTTACACTGACTGAATCCCACAAATGCTTTGGACAGAGCCAGTCCCAGCCCTGGTTTCTGCCCTCTAAAGGCAGGACAGGCTCTGCCTCTGCCTGTGAGGTGGTCAAGGTCTCTCTCCAACATACACCTTTGTGTTAAATCCCACCCTTTGTGTTGTGCACCACTTCTGCTATTCACAAATCCATACAAACTGACTCGATCAAGGCAAAGAATTTTTTTCATGGAAGTTACGTCCCTCGCCACCACTCTGTGTTTGTCAGAAAGGAATAAAACTGCACCGTATAAAAGTAGAGAGAAAACCCCTTTATTTCTGAAATTTTATCTTCCAGAGGCAGGTTTTTCCTTGCATAAGACTCCCCATAAATCTGAGGTCTTGTAACTTTGATCTATTCATCCCCTGCCTACAACATAGACTCCAATCCCACTTCTTCCTTAATGGACTGTAAGGAATTGAGGAACACTTGTGTGAGAAAAAAAAAAACTAGTACTGATTCCTTATTTCTCTGGTCATTTCTTAAATTAAAAAAAAAAAAAAAAAAGACTTTTAGAAGCCACTTTGAGGACACTTTCAGTTGTGAAGACAAGAGCCCTTCCTTCCTTTCACTGCTGATTCCTATTTATGTGGGGATTATGTCACTGTCCCCATCAGTGCTCAGGGGCTGCTGGAAGGGGCAAAGTTACCCTGTCAGGGTGTACCTGAGTCTGTATCATGCTGTAAGAAAACCTTAGAAACAAAATCATTCTGATTAATCCCAGCAGAAAATGTGGGCAAAACTGGAATGTGATTTTCTTCTCAATCAATATTATGGAGCTCCCACCGATCTTTTAATAATATTTTGTTTATGGATGGAAAGATACTGAGGTCCCAATATATTACAGTCGTTCATGGTTAGACCTGTAAATGACCCCCAAAATAATTGTCATATTTTGTTGCCTGCTCCACATATACACTCAGCTTACTTGTATATAAATTAAAGATAAACTGCATTTAATCCTGTTAAGCATTAAAACGTGAGCAAACAAATTGACTAACAAAATACAGGGGGATGGCAGAAAAAGAAAATAAGCTCAGAAAATAATTGGTTCTAAGGAAGTTAATGAAAGTTTGTAGCATGCTTTTTATATGAATAGAGTTCAGAAGAGATTATTTTTTTGAAGTGTTACTCACAAATCTCCCGTATCCACAATAGATCTTTTGTTAACTGTACCTGCACATTTATTGTGTACGACAGCCTAATAAAATGAAGTCATTTTAATAAACATTGTATCAGAATATCCTATCTTCTATGTGGCACTGCGCATTTCCACTACTGAAGGAAACATTTAACATTCTCACCATTTTAATACTTTTAATAAATATTTGCAATTCCTGTGATAATGCATGATGGCAGAAAAATGCATTGCCTCCAAAATTTATGTGGCTGCTGGCAGGTGGCCATTTTCCAATTTTCTGTCTCGCTAATATACATTTATTATGTATTTCTAAGGGCTTTTCTTTTCAGTATTTGGCTTGCCATAAAATTGCTATTTCTTTTACAAGAGAAAGTGCTCGTGACAAAGAAATCTCAATTGAACCCAAACCTGACAAACGGGACATCTGCTGGCCAAGCCAGAGAAGAAAGACATTTGCCCAACGTAGCTCTCAGTTTGATACCTTCCCATCAGCCACAGCCACAATATGTTTGGATCAGAGGCTCACACTCTGAACTGCTAACAAGAATCAGTCCTTGCTTAGTGATATTTCCTGAAGTGTGACATTGTGTTGCATCATGTTACCCATGACACGACATGGAATAACATCACATTACACGATGGGTTATGACATAGGCAAGAAGATGCAAGTTAATACCGTGCACTACACTTTATTTTGTCTAAATTGCAGGAGCAGAGTGTACGACGAGCTGTGAGTGGTCTCTTCTATGCTGGCTTTGTGCAATTTATACAACAGCCATCATTATAGTACCTGAGCATCCACCAGCACATAATTAAACCTCTATTGATAGCTGAAATCCTTGAATCTCTCACTAAGCACATATCGTTCTCTGTGTTTAAGTAGCAGCATGCATTTGAAGAGCCAGGGAGCAGGGACTACATATGAAGCCTAAACAGGCAATAAGAAGTGGTGAAACTACTAAGATGATGTATTCTTACCCTCTTAATGCAAGGAAGCTGATTTTGTGAAACTCTCTATGGCTTCACAGCAAAGCAGGGGATATCCTGTATCACGGAGCATGTGCTTCTCGAGGATCCTTTCTGGTAGCAGATGATGCTCAGAGAGTGTGATTTGTTATCAGAGAGCTATTTGTGATGGCCAAGATAGAAGGGCACTGAATAAATATCTACAGCTCTCAGGAACTGAAACATGATGGTGCAGGAGATGGAAAGAAATATCTCAATAGGCAGGGGAACAGAACCTCACTATGAAAGGTGACTGCAAATTCAGTAGATTTTGTTTTATTTTTTCAAAGCTGTGAAGCAACAGCATAATCCAAATTAATAATATACTGTATATTAAGTTTTGCAATAATAAGCTTTGAAATTCCCGGAATGATAAATGCAGTCCCCCTAGAAAAGGCTACCATACAAGAGGTTTAATCTCTGGTTTGCTGGAGAATTATGGGCAGGTTGCTTCATAGTCTGCATTTTTGGTTTTCCCTTTACTTGACTGATTTTGGCCCCAGCTCAGGAAAGAATCACTATTTGGGAAAGTGCTTACTGGACTTACTGTGAGTGTTTCAGAGCTTTCCTGAATCAGAGATCCTGCAGCACTGGATAGGGAGAAGACAAAGGTACATTTTTCAGTGATGATCCTGGGTTTATGCCCATCTACTAAAACTGCAGTTTGGAAATGGCCAGGTAGAAAATTTCTGGGGTGGTTTGTGGTTTTTTTGTTGTTGTTTTTTTTTTTTTTTTTAACTGAAAAATTAATGTGTCTAATTCTTCTCTATCATATCATCTGTTCCTCTATTTTGAAGATAATTCAACTGAATTAGGTGCAAACTTTTCAAATTCTCAGCAGAAATTCCCAGTTGTCAAAAAATTTACAGTTAACCTTGAATGTCTGCCCAAAAATATAATACTTTTTAATAAGTAGTAGTAGTACATGGCTATTTAAGTACATGGCTATTTAACTAAATATATTTATACATGTTTATTTTATTAATACATTAATATATAGTTATATAAAATATTTCCCATAGTGTGATTTATTATAAGGATTATACATAATGGGATATTGCATAATACAAATAGTATTATATTGAAATACATAATTGGTAGTAAGGATTCAAGAGGAAAAAAAAGCCATGATTTTTCTTTGCAAAGGATAATATTCAAATATTGGGAGGAACAGATAAAGGGCCCCTTTTACCCTCCTCCTGATACTTAGGTCAGTGGCAAAGTGTAGATTTTTCTCTATAAGTTGTTTCTTGGTCTAATTGATTTCCTCTCCATGAATTTGCAGCCAGTGCTGCCTTTTCAGAAGTGCTTTGCAGCCTTGCTGCCATGCAGTACTTTGTTGTGCTCAATTCATCTCACACTAGAGACATGTCTGTGCTTTGTTTGCATTTGTTTTATGAAGTGGAGGACATGAGGTTTTTGTGTCGCTCATGTTTGATGCGGGTTGATAACAACAAGATATTTGAAGAAATGGAGAAAAGCAGATTAAAGATTTCCTGTCCCCTCATGGCCAGTTTTCTCTTAGATGAAACAAAGGATTTGTGAGTGGGCACAAATGAGTGATATAATCATGTTTCTACCAGAAAGTTTAACTGTATCAGTGGGCTGCATTTTAGCATTTTTGATAAAGATTGTCTTCTGAGAAGAATTAATGTATTTCTTACTCTTGCTGCTGGTTTCATCCACATCAGTGAGTTTAATTTGCTAGCAAAATATTTCTCAGAAGTAACTTTTCCTTACGAAGGGTGGCCATTAAAAAAAAAAAAAAAGAAAGAAAAGAATCAAACCCCCACAAAAACAAGCAAAGAAAAACACCTGACAACAGGGAAAACTGTGGCAGTCCTTCATGAATCTTCTTAAGCTCATACATTTTATAAGTATTTAATGTGATACCTTGTAGGAATAGACAGCAGCAGGTGACTGCAGTAACTTTGAAGAACAGCTTTTCTCTGTCACTTCTTTTCCAGCATGGCCCAACAGCATTCCTAACAGAAACCACTTGCACAGCATCCCCATTTCTCTCAGGAAAATCAGTATAGATTGGTATAATGCAGAGCAACATACAATTAAAAATTAATAGCAAAATGATTACATTATTCTCTTCTAGCAGAAAACCCCCTCTACCCTACAACAAAGGCCTTTAAAGCACTTTGGCTGTTTTCCAGAAGAGCTGATTAATGCTGCACCTAGCACTGCTGCCTGCTCTGCCAGGCAGGAATTGCTGAGTGTCCGTTGAGGAACTGGGCAGGCGGCAGAGAAGGCTCCGCTCCAATCCCCATGCCAGCGGAACGCTGGTGGTACCCGCCAGGAGAAGCTGCTCAGCTGGCAGCAGCATGGCAGGGCAGTCCTTTGGATTATTCCAGTAATCTGTCACATTCCAACTGGGAGACAGTGTGTGGGGAAGCTGGGAGCTGTGGGAAAGCTTTGCTCGACTCCAAAACAAAGGCTTTGCAGTGTTATACAGATTATTCTGATCACAAAAGTATCCTGCATTAGGGCTTTCAGCCTGAGATAATTGACCTTGACACTGCTCTCAGTTGTGAGCACAGAACTCTTGGTGCAGTGACTTACCTTGAAGAACAGCATGCAACTGCACAGAATATTTACTTACTATCTTCTTTTTTTTTTAATTCTTGAAAACTGTGCACTGCAAGGACAAGTAGGCAGAAGTGTAGTGAGGGATGGGAGGTATTTTATGTGGATGAACACATGAAGAGGTGATTATGTATTGCTAAAAGTCTAATCCCTGGATAAACTACAGTTTGCTATTAATTCTTTGGACTTGCTTAGCTGCTACTTAACATTTCCACGACTTAACAATTATATTCTTGAGCTAAGAGTAACTTTTCAACAAAATGTGTAGGGATTAGAAACATTGATAATTATATTAATTAATATTAATAGGAGTGACAATATTTGTAGTCATATGACAAACATAAGGAAAGTAGGGCTTTAATTTTATCAATTAATTCTGTTTCTAATTGCTTTCACTATTCAATTGTCAGAACATGTTCTCCTTGCAACAAGAAATGTGTTAAGCAGGAAAAGCAGACAAGAATTAAGGGGAAAGAGGGCTCTGCATTTGTATATGGTGCTGTCTGTTACCTAGAAGCATATTGAGCCTTCTCTGTGGGCTTTGGATTTTCCCTCTATTTATTGTAAGTGCCAATCATCTGGAGTAATGGGTTCAGTCTCATTGAGCTGGGTTAGTAGGCAGAGAGGCTGGTCAGGAGCGGGGAATGCCACTGATTGAAGAGCTCTCCAAATTATCAACTGTCCTTCTTCCCACACTTTCCCATAGGTGCAGGATGAGCTCAAGACAGCAAGGCAAGCAGGCCTCAGAAAAGACAGCTCAGTGTGTGTATCTACAGTGACTCCTCAGATTTAATACCTTTGATGGGCTCCAAGTTGTCTCTGGAGGAGGGCAGGGAGCTGCAGTCCATTGGCCTTAATCCTTCCCTGTGCTCCCGTATCTTTATACTGCTCCACCAGCTCCACACCGCTGTAAAACCAACACAATCCACCATCCGCTCCCTGGTGTGAGGGAAATCCCTCACCAGTCCCCTTGCTGAGCACTGCAGCTGCCACAGAGGCTTCCTGGCACCAGGAACAGGGCAAACCCCTCCCTGCAGATGTGTCCAGAGCCCTGAGATCCTGCTTCTGCTTGATGTCCTCACGGGCTGGGCTGTGCAAATCAGGTGGAGGCCTGAAAATCCCCATGTCCTGAGACTGCTCTTAATGCAGAGAAGTTTGCCCCTGCACAGAGCCCTCACCACACAGCCATGCAAGAGGCCAATAAAACAAATAATGATGATCTCCTGGGGCAGCTGCAATAAACAATGCTGCCAGCTAAGAATGGTGCCTTTGATGGCTCTGCAGGCGAGAGCTCAGCCATCTCTCAGCTGCTGAACCCCAGCTCACTACCCTCGCAGGCTTTGCCAGCTGCTCCTGCAACACTTCAGGGGCGGCTCTTCCTCTCAGCTCATCCCTCCTCTGCTCCTCCTCAGGACTGCACCCCTGCAAGGCTGTGAGGATCTCTCCAAGCCCTGTACAGGTAAGGGATGCTGTCACCTCGCACATGCTGCTTTGTGGCCTCTGGCTTCTCACAGATTACCTGGGAGAAGTTGCTTCTGTCTGCTCAGATGTGCAGATGTTGGTCTCTACTGGCCTGAGGAGTTCCTCACTAACACTTCAGTAAATCTGGGGGACTTGCTGATGAGGATGAGGGAATACTCCCAATTCATTTGCTTCTTGTGAGCTGGAGACTCTGCCCATGCCATTCCCCTCCTTGTGGACATTCAATGCTGATCCCCAGCGTTGCATCTATGCATATTTTTTAGGATAAAATCAGGAAGCATAATTCTATCTTGTGCAGACCACATTATTGTCTAAGGCATGGTCAGGGCAGATTCACATCTTCTGTGCTGGTATAAATGTTGCTTCTTCCCTATATCCTCTTCAGGGGACAGAGTTCAGAATGAGCCCTTTTGTGTTTGTTTCCACTACTCTGGGATGGACCTGGAAGCCTTTGCTTTTCCCCATCCGGAAGCACAGGTTTAACGTATTGAATGCACCAGAATTGCTTAATGAGTGCTCAGTGAATATTAATAAAAGTTTGGACGTGACTCAGGCTACAATGGCTGAGAAGTTTGAACGCTTTGGTTCAAGATTACAGGAGGCTGTGAGAAAATATGGTATCCAGCAGCTAGCATATAGTGTGGATATTTCACTATCCAGGGATCTCTAATTACTAATAATGTACAGGAACAGTATGATATGTCCTTACAATTGCAGAATCCTTTTCAAAGATAATCTTTAATAGTTTATTTGACAACCTGTAAAATTATAGAAAATTATTAGTCTTGGGAATTACAAAAATCTCCATAGTACAGTCAAACAATAAAATTATAATTACCTGTGGGTAATTGAAATTTAACTGTTTTTTTATTGTATATTACACATCAATAGCAACATAAGTTCAAGAGTGTCCCACTCCCCTCCCTTTTCTTTTCCCTGCAGAAGTGGGGAAAATGGACAACCCTGCTGGTATCTTGTGAGCCCTTGTCACAGAACAGAGCTTGAACAATTTCGATTAAAGCAGTATGTTCGAGACTGTCATTAGACCTGCATTAAATTACATATCTGGAATGTTAAAAATAAAGAGTACTGAAGCTTATTCACAGCTGCCTGTGGTAAAGTATGTAGTCAAGGTTTTTATTATCTTTGAAGTTCTTATTTTTCTCTTTTCTAAAACTTATTGTTTCATCAAACAAATACCTAGTACATTTAAGAACAGTGTGAGCACACGAGCAGAATTGCTGGAGCTGGATAAAGCATTAGCGTGTTTCCATTCTGTGCTCAGTTGTATTGTTTAGTACTAACAATGGTAATTTATCAATTATACAGGAGGGAACAAAGCCCTTCACTGTCTCACAGCTCCAGAAGTACCTGGTACAAGGCCCAAAGCTGGAGACCCTCCCAGACCTCAGGACACGCCATTTACCACGAGCATTTGCAGGGCCAGGATTTGCCTTGTCCCTTCGCAGTGACCCCATGGAGGCTGCTCAGTACTCAGCTCCAAGACTTCCATGGCTTTCTTCCTAAACAAGGAAAATTATAACCTTTTTTCTTTTTTTTTTTCTGACCCAGGGACCTTGATAATGAGACATCACAGTCTGTTCTTGTTTAGTCAGTGAGACCATCCAGTCCCTCTTGTGTTATTTGTGGTGGCTTTAGAGACTTTCACAGCAATCTGAAGGACAAACCCCAAGCTTTTGGATGCTGCTCAGCCACGACAAACCCTTAAACATGGTATGTTTGACAATTAATTGTCTATACAGCAGCTTTGCACTGCTGAGATGCACAAAATCCTCTATAGAAGGATCAGACTGGCTACTTTCATTTGATTCTCTAAAGTGCTTTGCGATCATTATGTGAATATAACAGCCCAGGTTAAAATATCTCTGTTTTATTAAGAGTTTCAATTAAAGTGTTTAATACACAGATTTTATTGTGAGAGAGGCATCACAAAGACTGAGTACAGCATAATGGCAAGCCAGGTATTGTTATGATTATCATTACTATTATTTATATATGATCACTGAAGTACTAAGTGAAAACTGGGAAATGGAGTTCCTGAGCCCCAAAGAGCTCATAGTAACAGCTGTTTTTGGAAGATGCAACAACAGCAGACCAGTTCTGCTTCATGGAACAATTAATGGTGCATACAGCCCAGTCTGGAAATTCCTGATCCTGAATGGGTTTTCCCTTTTTCAAAGATCAAAGAAGGTAAAATTTCAGTTGGATCCTGCCTTTTTTATTCTGGTGCTTCTTACTCTTCCCACTGCCTCTTTTCTCTGCCTGTTGGTGTGAAGGGCACCCCTGCATGTTAGAACTGTGATGTGCCTATTTATCCAGCAAAGCAGCTGGAAACTCCTCATCCAAGTGGTATTTGAATGCCTTTGTAAGGGAGAGATATTCTGCCTTCCTCACTTGTCCATCCCATCAGAGATTTTCAAGTGTCTTGGCCTCCTAAAAGCTAAAGTGGAGCTTTTGATTGAGATTTAAATGGAGTGTAAATCTTTCAAAAGCAGAAAGCCCAAGAGGGGCTGTATCATCAGGGCAGTTAATGGGCTGGGCTGAGCAGAGCAGAGGCAGGGCTGGCCCAAACCCGTGGTCCTCACACCAAAGAGCCGTGACCTCGTGTAACACAGAGCTCCGTTTGGCTTTGGCTATTCCCCGATCCTGACCCTTGACCAACACCTGAAGGCTACAGGGAAGTTTTTCTCCATCCTTATCTTGACCATCATTCCCTGGCAGATTCCAGCTGCTGAGATCAACACCCTAAAAAAAATAAGCTGAGGAGTTGTTGTCCTTTAGGATTTATATAGATGAGATGCTTGGAAGTTAAATCTTCCAACCACTACAGTGCACCATAGTGTAAGACAAAGGGCAGGACATAAATTTTCCTGCCTTTGAAGTTCCTGGTCATGTCACTCCCTGAGCTAATTTTTACCATTTTGACTCTGGTGAGAAGAGGTATTCCAACATGAGCCTCTTACTCTGCACTGCAGTGCAGGGATGAAGCGAAGAATGAGCAATTGGAGCTCTGTCAGGATTATACCCAGGTCAGATTTTTCATTCTGCTAAAAGCTGCTTTTTTGACATAGGAATCAGGAAAATACATTGATGCAATGTGTTGAAAAGGACCAAAAGGTTGTTTTCTGCTCCCACCAATATAGAGAGACACAGCCCTCCTATAAAGGGAAAATATTTTCCAGTGAAAACACAAGCTTTGACACTGAGTGCAGCATAATGGGAGGGCCCTAGAGGGGCTTTGGGGAGCTCCTTGGGGGGAGGAGGCTTTCCATGGGCTTTTTTGCTCCTATCTGTAGGCTGAGCTCACAGATGTTTGGGTAGAGAAGGCTGCAGGCTTCCAAATCTAAAAAAAGAAATAAAATAAAAGGGATTGGCTATTTTTCTTTCTCGTGCATGAGGTTATAAGGTTAATAAAAGAGTTAATCCCAGCCTGCTCTGCAAAAGGGAACAGCTCACATTTGTGAGACTTCAGAAGGCTTTGGAGTGTCTGTGTATGGATGTTGTTATTTCCTGTCAGGGCTATCCCAAGAAGATGGGGGCTGGGAGCTGATTTTTGGAAGAAGAGCTTGGCCTTTTAACTAAATCAGCTGGAGTGAAAATAAAAACGTTAGTATAAAATGATTTGGGGAGTAAACTCCAATTCAGTAAAATTCTGGGTGTTTTTGTTTCTTTTTTTTTTTCCCTGTGAGAATCTAAAATTAAAACTTACTACAGAGCAGTGGAGGCTGACCAGAGCATTTCAACCAGATGGCCCAGAGAATTTGGTTGGGTGCTGTGGGATTTTTTGGTTTTGTTCTTTTTAAATCATTACATGACTTTAATTTTTAAACATGTTAATGGTTTTAAAGGAAAAAAACAAGTCAATTTAGGAAACATTCAGCAAATTAAAACAAATTAAAAAAAAGAAAAAAAAAAAAAGAAAGAAAGTATAGTAGGGAGAAAAGTATTGTCATTTTACTGAATGGTTTGGTAGAAACATAGAAGACCTGAAGAGCATTCTGCCTGACCAACAATCTTGTATTCAGACAAGAGAAATGTGGTCCAAGCTCTCTTGCTGAGTCTTTAGTCAGCAGACAAACATGTTACCGGGGTACTGCTGCCCTTTTTTAGAAGTGCAGTTTTGGCGCTCACGGTTTTCAGGCATTTGCTCCGTCTGCTCCATGGTGCTGCTGGGATGGCAGCAGGCCAGGACAGAGCCATGGCAAAGAGTGATTCGTGACAGAACGGGCTCTTCTCATTGTGGGGTGTCCTCGCTGGTGCAGTTGGTGCAGGACACACCTGAGCTCCAGCCCTGTGGCTGTGCAGGGGGGTTGGGACTCTCCTGGTCCCTGTCCCCAGGCAGCTCTGCCTCGGGCCCAGCTGGTAACAGCACCAGGCAGTGATTTACAAGGAGAGCTGGGTGTCCATTTGCTTCCCAGCACTGAGGGAATGATTATTGCACAGCATAGAAAATTACCTCAGGCCTTGTCAGGTTTTTCTGGAGAAATAAATTCCACAGTGTGTGTTCCTTATATCCTTCCCTGACTTGTTGTCCCCTTGCACAGCTGAAGGGTCCGTGCTCAGGCACAGAGTAAATGTTACAGTCGATATCCCTCAGCAGAGAAACTGCACTGCAATTTCTTTTTTCTACTTTTCTTTCTCTTGCATGAGGCTCCTGTGCTACCAGCTAACCATTTCCAATAAGAAAATGGCATTGTGTTAAAGTTATATAGTGTACCATATTAAATTTTATAACAGTGCTTTGTGTTTTGAAAAGACTTTGGGGGGAAACAGCATCAATCAGGGAACCACATTTGATAGACTTGGAAGGGGCCTCCTGGGTCATTTTGTCCAAGACCTCTATGAAGCAGGAAAGCTTCTGCAAAATACCTTTCCCATAAATGTATCTAACCTTTCCTTAAAGACACTGAGTGATTGTGCCATAAATACCTCAAGCAGCTAAACCAGTCTGATTGACCTTACGATCAGAAAGTGTCTCCTAATACTGTACAGAAGGTACAATTTTCCATTCTTCCAGCCGCAGCTAAGCAAGAAAAAAGGGCAAATACACAGTAATGGCCAACAATACAGATTGTGCAAACAGTTTTACTTTCACTTTACTGCCATCACCTACCATAAATCTGGATGTACCCACTGATACTTGGTTTCCCAGTGTAGTGTCTGTGATCCTTGTAGTATCCATCTCACTTTGACTTTTGGAGAACCACCATTACAGAGTGTGGAAATAAGGAAGATAGACGAGCAGCACTTTCTGATTCAGGAAGCCATTTGAAACCCAATGCCGTGTAGTTAAAGCATTTATTTCTATTCTCTATTTATTAGAATTTGTGAGGTGTTTCTTGTCAGGACCATGGGAGTAAGGGAAGCACAGGGCTTTCTATGGCTCTGTCAGATTGTCAAAGAATAATTTTTATTCTCCCCCAATAATTGTGTACATAGAAAAATAAATACCTGGTAGTTTGGCTGTTTGTTGATGCAATAGCAGTGCCTTGTGTGCTGCTCTGCCTTCTTTTTCTCAGTGAGCATTAGAAGAAGTGTCATTTTGGGTAGATGTGTTATTAAATCACAGACACACTCCTTGCTGAGAGCTTCCAGAGCAGCACATAAACTATCTTTGGCTTGGATATTTTTGTCTTTTTTGGTTTGTTTTTTTTTTGCAAGCACCGAAGGAAGGTGACAAAGCTGCAGGCCAGTTGTTCAAGCACCTCTTTTCATCAGGCGTCCCACAGTTGTACTTCTGCACACAGGACTGCTGCAAAATGAGACAGGAAAACAAGGCCTAGGAGCAAAAGACAGAGAAAAGATAAGATAATTTAGAAAGAATATGGTGATGTCAGTGGCTCTGCATGTCCCTGCCCACACTTTTTGCTCTGTCTCCTTCATGCCTTGTGCCTTTGTGCCAATCCAGACTGGCACTCACATGTGGATCTCAGCTCAGTGCTCATCATTTCATAAAGGCCTTAAATAAGCCCCGAAAAATACAGATTTTTTTAAGGCGTTTTCTATAGAGTTAACTAAATGCCATCCTTTCCCTGATGTGCAAAGTTTTAAAATGTTTGTCTAGTATTTAGTCACATAGCAATATGTGAAATTACACTAGAAATACTCCTCATCCAGTTTTTAAGGGCAGAGGCTGCTGAGATTGTGACCATTCAACCTGATAGCATAAAACTGCAAAATACCAATGCCAAGAAAAATACAAATAACTGACAAATCTTTTGTTTATATTCTCTTCAGACACTTCTTCCAATGGCATCACCAAATCAGGCTTCTCTCAAAACCACAGAGTTGAGACAGCCCCAGCTCACTTCTCACTCCACTCCTGTCTGAAATTCCAGCTGGAAGAGCAGCCCTTCCCTGCTTGGGTGAGTTGAATCCTCACAGCATTTGTTTCCATGGGATCATGGTACTCCAACCTCCATGATGAAATCAGATCCTCCTGCTGACATGTTCCAGCCCCTTGTAATCCCTATTTTTCTCTCAGTGCCCTCTACTCCCTACTTTTTTGGGGGGGAAGAAGCATATTTTATTCTTTTATGTTGGAAAGGACACAAAGGCAAAGGGGGTGGGGGGGTGTTTTATCATTGTTGTTATTATTGAGAGAGGGTTTGTTTGGGGTTCTTTTTCAGTACAGACAAGTTCTAACCTGTATGTGTGCTCTTAGGTACTCCTGAAAATTAAAGGCACATTTGCATCATGTATGCTCAAAATAAAAAGAAATTGTATATTGTAGAGATTTTCTAATCCTGTTCAGTGCACAAATGCCAGTATGGGGTTCTATCTTGCAATCCATTTTGATATTTACAACAGAACATGGCATATCATTTAATTTAAATTTGCAGCATGCTCAGTGTAATTAATGCTGTGCAGTGCCTAGAAAATCCTGATTTCTTAATGTGATACAATGCCTGCATGCTGAGAGCTTTTTAAAAAAACCTACTGTATCATTTTGGAGCATTAATGGGGAGGCACTGCCATTAAACAGGAAAAAAAGAGCCAAGGCCACTTGGTCTTTATGAAACTTCCGTGCAGCTCCCCAAAATATGATGCAAAGTACGGGTTTGTTTTAGAAGAGGGGGAGATTCAGAGATTTAATTTTCCCTTGACACAGCATGATGCCTGAATAGCCAGACCGCTATTCCTAAATTATGTGCATTTCATTCCTAGGAGCTGTGAGCATTTTGAATGGGCTGTTGTTAAATACAGTACACAAGCATAAATACTCCAGGGAACAGCTAGCTGAAATTTTGGCATGAGCAGAAATCTGATGTAGAATCTGAGCATGTAATAATAATGCATATTGATTTGTTGGGAGTGCTAGAAGAGGGGTTTGGTATTCTGGGATGAGAACTGTTAAAGTTGGGAACATCTTGTGTGATGGTAATATGCTGTGGTATTTGTGTGCTGTGGGCTTGGCAAGGACAGAGAGGTTCACATGAAGCTTTAGACTTGGTGACTGGCAGGGTTCTCTGTTTTGGAATCAAACACAAAAAACTGAGTGCATGACAAAGATATTTATATATTATATAAAAATGAAACATGGGGAAATGGGAATTAGAAAAGGCGGCATGTTTGGCAAGAAGGGTTGGGACCAAATACCCTTTAAGGTCAGGAGCTTTACTGCCATGGCTGCCTTGAGTTTGGATGTGAGTTTACCTGCTTTAGGGGGCAGCTCTGTGTTTGATTGGTGAAAAAAGAAGAGAAAAGGAAAAAAAAACAAACAAAAAAAAACCCAAAAAAAACCCCCCAAAAAAACCAACCAAAAAACCAAACAACATCCCTCTGATTTTGCAAGGTATAAGTTTCTACTAGACTGTATTATATTAAATATAACAGACCTGTTGATAGCAAAACAAATTCTTCAAGTCCTCTAAATAATCTCTCCCGATACCTAATGCTTCAACTTCTCTGTTCTCACCTGACAGCTGACAATTCCACCTTAAGACTAATTGGTCCTGCTTTGAACCTCTACAAGCACTGGGGGAGGAGGATGGGCACTTGGATTGATTTTTGACTTGGATTGCTTTTTGTAGGAAGCACAAGAGACAGACTTGGTATCTGATGTCACACCTGGGATACATCACACTCCTCAAGGACATCTGCAGGCCACGAGGAGGGTTCAAGAGGATTTGGGGGAGGCCCTAAAACAACCCCATCCCTCCAAGTGGAACCTCTCTGCGTGGTCACCTCGGAGAGAGGCACCATCTGGGACCACGTTCATCAGCCACAGGTGGGAATTTCAGGGGGTGGTGCCGTTGCTCTTGTTGTGGAAACCATCCTGAGCCAAGGGCTACCTCCACAGGCAAGAACCCAAAGGTTGTCCCAATGCAGGCTGGCCAGCATGTTGATCTCTTCACACTGTGGTGTCAGCCCTCAATAAGGGCTGTTGGGATGAAGGGTTGGACATTTTCACACCTGGAACTGTGTTTTCCAGTGCTCTGGTTATTCAAGAGTGTTACAAGACAGGGCAGTGAAAGGATTTGTGAACTGGCTGCTTGGTCTGTGACAAAAAAAGTGTCATTGATAGTAATAGCTCTGAGCTCCAGTACAGACCTAAAGAAACCCAGGGAAATGGCAGAACAAAAGGAGACAGAAACAAGATGGCACTGAGGGTCTCCTCACCAGGGATGCTGATTAAGATGTGAGGCGGGGGCTGTCCCGCCCCTGTGCGGGTTGGCTGGGGAAATCTCCCTCCTCCTGCTGTCTTGCCTCCTTCATCCATAATGAGGGAAGGAATAACTTTGCAGCACACTTTGCATTGGCATTGCATGCTAACTTCATTACTGTTTGCAACAGCCTGTGCAATCCTCAGAGGAAAGGAATAATAACAAAGAAAAAAAATGATAATTACCAAGCACATAGTTTTCATCTATAATCTTCATTTCAGGATTCACTATTCCTGGTGTCAATATTTTATAATGGAAGAATGAGATATGCTAAGTTTCTGTTTGATGGAAGTAAATCCAGATTTAATATTGCCGAGGAGCTGAATTTTTAATAGAGCAGAGCAGTTTGCAGCCATTGCAGCTCCTGTTTGCGGCTCCTGCCGCTCCTTTGTACCGGCTCGGTGACGTTCCCATGACCAGGCAGAAAAATGGAAAGAAGCTGCTCTGGATTTCCAGTGGGGTGACAGTACTTTGTCATTTAACTCTGTCACGATAATTGGGAGTGTCACACAATGAAGCAACATGACACACCCCCAGTAAATGAAGAGTTTTCAAAGTGATGTACAGCCCCTGTCAACTGCCAAAGCTTTTGTTTGTTCACAGAGCCAAGCAGAATTTCCAGGAGGAAAACCACACTGGAGAGGCACCCTTGGAAAGTTTGTTGTGAATTGATTTCCTCTGTGTTTTTGTGAAATGGAATAGATCCTATAAACAGGAGAATGCCCCCTTTTATCACAGACACACAGCTTCCAACCTGCTGAGGACTTTCCACAAACTCTTTAGGAATTTACCTCTTTTTGTTAAATTGGGTTGGATCTCATTAATAAAAGAATGGTATAATGGAAAAGAGTTTCTAAAATTATACTGTAACCTAGAATTGCAGGATTCAGCTTTCTCTGCCTGAAGAAAAAAATTCTGAAGCATTAAACTTACTTTATCAAGCATTGCACCTGACATGCTCTCATAAATTTTACATACACTTTAACTTATTTTAATATTATGCAGGCTTGGTTTAAAATATTCCCATGAAGTACCTAAAATGAAGCTGCTCAGCCATAAATTAGAGCTAAAAAAATACTTGTCCCCCTCCCCACCCCCCAACTCCATCAATATTTCTTTACTTAAAATCATGTGTTGTATGTAAGTTAAATTTTCCCTTGCTGAGATACTTTGTATATCTTAATAGGAACTACCACAGGCCCAGGGAGCTGTATTTCTGTAGGGTTACATTTACTTTTTTTTCACTTTTTTAGAGGTGTCTTGCCTAAAAGCAGCCAGCAGTAACCCTTTGCAGGCCACAGTGCCGTTAGGGCCAGGCCCCACAGTTACACATGAGGCCATATACACATATATATATGTGTGTGTCTATCTGTATATATAAGTATGTATGTGTATATGTATCTGTATGTGTATCTCTTTGTGTGTGTATATATAAATATAAATACACATTTGTATCACAGAATGATTTGGGTTGGAAGGGACCTTAAAGCTCATCTCAAGCTTCCACCCTCTGCCATGAGCAGGAACACCTTCCACTGTCCCAGATTGCTCCCAGCCCTGTCGAACCTGGCCTTGGACACTTTCAGGGATGGGGCAACCACAACTTTTCTTGGCAACCTGTGCCAGGGCCTCCCCACTCTCACAGAGAAGATTTTTTTTTTCTTAATAGCCAATTTAAACCTCCTCTCCATTTGAAGCCATTTCTCCTACTGCTGTCCTTGGAAATAGTCTCTCTCCATGTTCAGTTGCAGGCTCCTGTCAGGTACTGGAAGGCCACAATTAGGTGACTCCAAACCCTTCTTTTTTCCAGGCTGGACAATCCCGATTCTCTCAGCCTTTCCTCATAGGAGAGGTGCTCCAGCCCTCTAATCATCTTGCTGGCCTCCACATGTGTATATATATATATATATATGTATCTAATTGTTCTTCAGGAGCAGCCCTGCTGGTTGGATGAGAGTTGCTGGGACCGATGGAAGCTTCCCAGTGTGACCGCCCGAGGCTGGCCCCTCCTCCGGCCAACATCTCCATGCAGCAGGTACATCCCTGACAGCTCCTCACAAGGCTCCATCTGTGCCCCGATTTCTGAGGCTATTTCAAAGCCCAGGCTAAATTACACAAACATTGGCTATAGACATAACAGGCCTGTTTTGCAGCGCTGTCAGCTCGTTGCCTCCCAGCCTGAGCACACCCTGCATGTGTCTGTCAGGCCATACTTGGGCAGCGCCGCAGCGTGCGCCGTGTCTCAGACACTGGAGTGATTATGTCTGGATGCTCCTTATCTGATGGAAAAGCCGGCAGTACTGCACATCTGTGCTTCGAGGCTCCGCTGCTGCACTGCCACGCCAGTATTTATTTTGCTTCTACAAGTTAGTTTTCCTTGAGAAGCAGCAGGGGCCTTCTTCAATGAACTGAAAAATGTGTATCGTATGAAGGTCTGTGGAGGGTTTGCACTGTAGTTCAGTGGGCAAATGTGAACCCAGGGGTTGACATTTCATTTAAACATTTGGTTTACATCTTTACATGCCAAAAATATTAATGTCTTGACTTTAGCAAACTGAATTCAGCATTTTTTTCTTCTTCCTCTTAAATGAAGTAATTATAGCCAAAACACTCTGTAGGTATTTGTTCTTCCTTCTCAAAGGTGGAGTTTCACACACGAACATTTGGTTTCGGGGCTGGAATTGTCAGTAGCTGCTCACTTGACACTTTCCCGTTAGTTTGTGTTGGAAACCACCAGGAGTTTCTTTCCTTGTGTTTATTGTGTTACCCTCAGCCCTTTGATCGGGACATCTTGGATAGCAGCAAAGTCTAGCTCAGTGCCTGTTCGCTATTTAAAAAGAAGTGAAGAATGTGGTTTCTATCAAAGGATCTACAAAGACAGTTAATGTAACTGAAAAGCAGAAGGGCATTTATGGAAGTGCATCTGAATGTCCTCTTCACATGTAATTGCATCAGGAATTCTACATTAACATGCAAGTGCTGTCCAAAGGGAGGAAAAAAAAGCTTATTTTTAGGTAGAAGCCCTCAGTGGGCAGTAAATTACCCATAATCTCCCCCAAACTAGCAATTAGCCCTGTTTGCTGACTACCTGAATTGTTTCACAGTAGTTCAGCACAGTCTTACCAGTTATCACCATACTTATAATCAGAGATTCTGTGAATGATTCCCGCAGCTCTACATACTGCCTGCCTAAGGTCAGCCGTAATAACAAATACATTTTATTTGCTTCTTTTGGCCCTTTGGAGCTGTTTTCTCAGGCTGCAATGTGTGAGGAGAGCTGGTGCTGCCCTGCTGCTCAAATGGCAAGAATGTGAACAGAGAAAGCAATTCAGAGGGGTAGGTGTGCTTTGGTATTAGTTAATATTCATCTGCTGTGGTATTAGTTATTTATTCCTTTATTAGCAGCTAGTCCAGCTCAGAGAGAGTGAACTTGCTCCCCACTGCTGGCGTTTGCTCTTCAGAAGTTCTGACACTGAAAGATATTTTTCAACACAAGCCTGCAACTGATGAGTGGAAAACTGGAAAGTATGGAAACAAAAACCTATGGAATTTCTTTCCTTAAGGCAGCTGAGTAGTTTTCATATCCCCAAATATCCATGCTTTGCCAAAATAGTAACTGAGCTTGGAAAACAGTAGCTACGTTGCCAGCTTTAGCAGCAAAAACAATCATGGGGCCTACACATGCACACAAATATAAGCACTCATGTCCTAGGAGCAGCATCAGGCTTAAAGAAAGAAAGCCAAAGGGAAATGGAGCTGATGAAGTATTTGAAACAGAAAACAGGAATGTTTGGACCCTGAGCATTAAAGGTATGTTTTTAAGTACAGTGCACACACACCTTTGTGAGTAATGCTATAATTTGTGTATTGTTTCTTAGGCAAAATCCAACTAAATCAACATAGTGGGACCATTTAAAGCCCATTTTCAATGCTGGTTCTGTGTCACATTACAGAGACACAGGGCTGTATTCCTGCCTCTGATCTGATGGACTAGATCTGAGGAATGAAGGAGATGGAACAGGAATTCATGCTGAAGAGGAACAACTAAAGAGTGGTTCTTCTTTGCAAATGCACTCTAGGAAGCAGAAAATGGAAAGATTGTCTTTGCTTGGGTCTATATAAAATGTTTCATCTTCTTGTTTCACAATCAAGAACATCAGCTCTGTGAGCAGACAAACTGCCCACAAAGCTACTACTACCAACTTCAGACCAGGTCTTCAAAAGAAGAACTTGCTTTCCAGAAAAAAATCAAAACAAACAAAACCTTGGGACTGAACACTTTCCACCCTTAGCGCTCAGGCTTTGACTAAGGAAAGTACAAATAAACTGATCCTGAATTAAGTCATCCTCGTTGTGAGCACATACCTGGCCAAGGCAGGCAAAAGCAGACTGATGACCCAACAAAGTTCACCTTGTTTTCTGAGTTGAAATCTCATGCTGTTCCCTGGCAGAACAGGCATGTCAGGCCTGCAATAACCACTTGCTACCTTGCTTCAGTCAGCATTAAACCCAGCACAATATTAACATCTTGGGGAAAATCCAGCTGGAAATGGCTTTCTGGGGGGGGAAGGGGAAAGGGAGGTGACTGAATACCACACCCTGTGTTTGTTTATTTATCGATTTCACAGTAATTTTAAGGAACTTGAAATTTCTCCCCTCACCTGAAAATGTTTTATTTCCAAAGTTTTCTCTTAAAATGCGGAGCTGAATTTTTGTCCAGAAAGAAGTGGCAAAGAACAGCCATGCTTCACCTGAGGTAAATAAATCACCTGGTCTGGCAGAGGTTGGTCTTTCTGTTTCATTTTGCTTCACAGGAACCTTAGGTGGGCACATCTTCCCATGCCCAGAGCAGTGAGTGGCACTTCTGGGACAGAGCCATTGCTCCTGTGGCACCTGAATGGTCAGAGCATCCTCAAACGGGGATTCAGAGCAGCCCCACTGACTTGGATGTGGGGCAGTTGTTGTGTTTGTGCCTCAGGGGGGTGAGGTTGGCACACAAGAGCTGAACTTATAAAATCTGCTTTAAAAATTTATAATTTGCTCTGATCTTTTTTCTTACTTTTCTTTTCTGAAGCACTGGTAAAGTTTGAAGATGATCAATCCCTAATGATGCACAGCACATGTGCTCTGAAATGCATCTCCTCTAGGTGTGAGTGTACCGTTTACTGATGATTCACCCTGGAAGCTCACTGGGCACATTTTAGAGACTTTTAGCATCTCTGAAGTATTTCTGAAAAGAAATAAGACAACCCAGGGTCTGGACACTGGGCTCTTAAATTACCAAAATATTTATCACTTAATCTGAAGAACACTTTACCAAAAATCTGGGCTGTGGTGAGGGCATTTGGCATTGGATTAATTTCTGATGAAGTTTGAGGAGCAGGCTGTAGGTTTGTGTTCAGTGATGCTTCAATATAATGCCCTGGCCAGTTCCATCCTGGCCCGCAGCTGCTGGGATCAGGCTCTGCCAAATTCCTGTCACCTTGGGCTTCATTAGCATGTGAAAACAGAGCCCTCTTGGCTCTGTGTCTCACTGAAAAACAAACCACCCAGCCCTCCCTTTGGCCAGGGGAGTGGGGCTGCCTCATGCACTCGACTTTAAAAGGACTTGGACAGCAGTTCTGTACGTTCATTTTTTACTTTTTTTTTTTTTTAACTACAGCTCTTAAAAAGTTACCAGAGTGAAGGTTCCTGTTTACAGTGGTGGGGAGCAGCTCAGGTAACTGCTCATAAAGGGCCCACGAGCAGCGGCAGATGAGGGACACAGGAGAGTGAGTAAATATTTTATAGTTAAAGCCTTACCTAAGGATTCTGCATTTTGGAAGAATAAAGTCCTGCACTGCCATATGACATATTTCCTGTGGATTTCAGCAGGCCAGGGGTTGCATTTGCTACCTCCAGCCACTGTAACAGTGAGTGAACCAGAACACTTGAAATACTTGCAAAGAGAAGTTCTGAACAAATAACACAACTAATTTAAATGGAGAAACTTCCCTAAGTCACATCCATTTAATCAGGGAAAAGAACCAGCCCCATGTAAGCACTCTGTGAGCACAGCACCTCTTGTCTGCTTCACAAATACCATGTCTTAGAGGCAGGAAAAGTTATCTTTCTTCCACAAAAGACTTTGGGACTAATTATGTCTAATGGAAGAAAAAAAAATTAAAAACCACAGTCTGTTCATGGACAACATGAATGGAAAGGGATGGGAAATTTGTGAAGGTCCTAATTCATTAGAAATTATTCCTCTTTTTGGTTGGCAGCAGTCATTGAACAGCATCATTTGATAAGGCTAAAAGTACCTTGAATGTTTTTCAAGCCACACACAATGATTATTACATGTAATTTTTAAATTTCTGGCTCATGCATCAATGAAAATCCATGTTAATCCACGTTAAATTCCAAGTACAGTGGAGTAACACTAGGAGCAGAGTGGCTTCAGCCAGGATCAGAGACACTGTATTTAAAATTGAGACTCCCTGATGGATTTTGAGACTTACCCCAATTTTATTTACCCCAAGCAGCTTCCCCCTTTGGAGAGCATGAGGAGGATTTCATCTCCTTTGGAATTCTGGGGTAAATTGTCCTTGTACAAAACTTGTTCAGAGTCAAGTTTTAGGCAATATTTTGTGCTGCAATAACTGCATCATGACAGAAACCTTTTCATCTGATAAGGAAAAAAAATCCTCTTCTCCAGGTCAGTACAAGAAAGAAACATGACGGACCTATAAATACAGAGCCCAGAGGTGCAAAAGCTCCTGCATTAAATGCAGCCATTGGCCACATTTAAATTTTTTCCCCAAACATTTCAGGTGTTAAGACAGAGAAGCAAATACATACATGGGGAAATGGCAGAAGTGAAGGCAGCTTCTCACTGGTACTGATCCTTATAATTTCTGTCCACTTTTTCAGACAGTTACTTAAAAATATGTGATTGATCAGGGGGATTGAGTTGAAAAATCAGGTACATGGGCAACCTCAGGTTTAGAGGTGGGAGAAACTGGGAACTGAGGGAAAAGCTTGTCTGTCCACATTTCCTTTTCCCAGGATGGGCCAAGGAAGATTTTCAGGTGACAACTGGAACATTTGAATCCATGGTAGTAAAAGAAAACCCCTTTTTCTTTAAGCAACTAAAGTCAGACATATAAATTATACAGCTGATTTCCAGAGGTGGACAAATACCCCACAGTGCCCAGCAAAGTCCCAGAGAGATGAGTGGTGAAAGGAGAAAAGGATAAACCTCCACATGGTGGTCTCAGGAGCGTAAGGTAGGTTTTATCAGTTAAGCAGTGATCTTTTAAATCCTGCCTCCAGTGGACAAGTCTTGCTGTGATGGTGGTGAGGTCTATGTGCACATGATGGTTGGGTGAAAAAATGGCTGTCAGAAATTGCCATCTGCATTTTTAGAAAAGAATCTGTACCAATACTCTTGGAAGTGATAAGGATTTGCCAAAGGTTACCATTGGTTAGAAAGAGTTTTTGAAACTCTGTCTTTAAAGCTGGGCTTAAACTCAGAGATTTTCACAGGATGGAGCTGGATGTTTGTGTGAATGTGACTGGCAAGAAATGGAGGCTCATCCAGCACTGGCCTGGATGAAGTCATGCCCAGGTCACTGCAGCCCAAGGATGGTCCTGATAAGGCAAGAAAGGAATGGATATGAAATAAGAAATGCTAATCTGAGTTTTGCATACTCACCTTGTCAGAAAACAACACTGAGTATATGCAGCACAAAATTTTATCCAAAAGAAATACTAAAAGACACTTTTCTCTAAACAAAATGAACTCATTAAAATTAACTCAGTGGTTCTATTTTTCAACCCAAGAAACAAAATTCCGTAGATTTTTTTTTCCTGAGTTGTGCCTTTTTTGGGAGTTGGAACTGGATAATCGTCAAGGTTCCCATCCAGCTCAAACCATTTTGTGATTGTATGAAAAAATGTTTTCAGCTTGGTGGTTCCCCAAGACCTTCACTGTGAGGGCTCTGGAGGTGCCAGGGATGTTCCTGAGCTCTGAACAGTTTAACAAACCCTGCACAATGGTCACTCACCACAAATCCCATGCTTAGTTATCTTCCAGGTTGGCCTGTTCCAGTGAAAAAACAGCACCACCTCAATTTTAAGATGACAGCACTACAGCAAAGCTTGAGTTTCCAGCCCAAGTGGTAGAGTATTATGAAAATATATGCATTTTGAAGTGTTGTGAATTATACCAAATAATCCTGATTATGTCTTTTGCTCTACTAATGAATCAAAGCAGAGCTTTCCACATTATCTGCAATCATCATGGAGAAAATGGGTCTCGGTGTACATGGTTTCTGTATAAATAGTGCATCTCCAGCACATTCTGTAGGTAAGTAGTGTCTGATTGCATAATAATAACAATAATAAAGAGAGAGCTGTCCAGCCTGCACATGGGCCAATTAAAGGATCAAGTGCACCAGGCTGCAGCACTCCTGTCAAGGGAGGAGTTGCCAGGGAGGTGCCCAGCTCACCAGTGCCCTCACCTCCATCCTGTGCCTCCCACCACAGCAAACTGTGGCATTCAGAGAGCTTTGTCCCTGAATCCCTGCATGGAAGCAGGGGGACAGCACAGTATCCACTCTTTCAGAAAAAAGAATGGAAGTTGTGACTGTAGCAGAGTAAAAACTCACCAGCAGTCTGAGTGAAGCTCCAGTGCCTTTTTCACACCGTGTCTTAGGGCTGTGCTGGGCAGGATTTCTCCAGCTGGAGGGACCAGACCCAAACCCCGCTGCATGCCACAGCTATGCCTGAAAATTCATGGAAAGCTGGAGGAATGTACTTTATGGGGTGGCTGGATCATATGTTTATGGCCTGAAAGAGGAGATCCCAACCCAAACCACTTTGTTGGTCTCTAGTGGTGAGAGGCTGAATATGGACATCATATAATTCATGCTGGGGCGTGGGTATGAAAAGAGAATGTGGGCAAAGCCTGGGACAGCCCAAGCCTCAGTAGCTGCCTTGCCATTAATTATGGCTAATGGCCTAATAAACACCTTCACATGCAGTGCACTGCAGTTCAGCCTGTAGGAACCCCCTTGGAGAGATGAACCAGAACTAAATGTAAAACCCTGGATGCTGGAATTCTGCATCGCTGACAACATTGGCATTAAAGTCGTAGGGGACCAAGCACTCTGGATGCCTGCAGACAATAATTCACCCCCAAAAGGAACTGCTGACAGTTGACAGCAATTCATGGCGTATTTTTTGCACCCTCTGCACAGAAGTGGGTGGTTGTGACCTTACTAGTGCTGTGGGAAGGGCTGTTCTACTGGAGCCAAGTGGCTGGGAACAACAGCTGCACTGGGGTTCCATGGACACATCCCAGCCTGGCCATAGGCATCATTAATGCACTGCTCCAGTGGCCTTTTCCATGGGATAATGGCACTGGCACTTCAGGGAGTGAAGCTGCTCATCAAGGAACAGCCACTTCCTTTCCTCTCAGCTCTGCAGAAGGGCAAAAGTTCCTGGTTCAGGCCTTGGAAAAAATGAGGTGAAATGGACTCAGCCCCATTAAAACCTCCCCAAAGACAGGACAAGGTACTCTAATATGTGATTAGAAAAAAATGATGAGCAAACACGGCCTTCCTGGACAGGATCTTCCTTCCAAAGAGCCATGGGAAAGGCTCCTGGGTCAACATGAAGGAGCCTGCTGGGATGCTAGGAAAAAACCTTAATAAGCCACAATGCAGCTAAAGACACTGAGCACACTGAAAAAGGAGTTCTGCAGGGTTTTCCTTGTCCTCCCAACAAAACCAGGGCAACAGCAACAAGGACAAGTTGCTTCAAAGAGCAGAAAGAAACCAGCAGATCCAGGCTCAGGGTGAGTGTGGGCTGCCTCAGGCTCAAGCCCAAACTGTTTGTGCTGGAAGGAGCTTAGTGCCTCACCTTGCTGGGCACAAAGCTCTTTATTTGGAAACCTAAATTTAGAACCATTGCCCAGCTTCACATAATCAGAATTTTATCCTCTCTACAAAGACCTTCCAAAACATGAGTTACCATGCTGAAACCAATAGTTGCTTTATTTTTTTTGTTTTACTCCAACTCTAATGAATTGATTGAACAGTCTCTCAGTATCTTTTGCCAAAAAAAATAAACATCTTGTGACCCTTTCCAAAGGAAAAACCCAGCAGATGTAGCTCCCCTGCCCTGGACACACTTAGATTTAGCTTGGTTCACTCCCAAAGGCCATGATCCAACCAGATATTCAGACACCTGTATAACTTCAACCCACTTTTAAGGACTGCTCCAAACTCTGGCAAAAGTAGGGAGAATAAGTTCTGTTAAAGCACCACTTTATTTCTTTCAAATCTGATTTTTCAAGAATCTTGACTGCAATGCATCACTTCAAATATTTCCTTCCTCATGCAGAATATTTTAATATTAAGCCAGATATTTTTATATTTCCACAAATTAAATGCACCATGGCTGAACGTTTGACAGAAGCTCTAATTTGCACATAAAAAGGTAGAACGATTTCAGTTTTGACAGCACAAGCTTTTGATTTGTTAATAAAGGCAATTCTTTCTCAATTGTGAACATACCTCCCAAATAAGACAATGCAGTTTGTAGCAAATAAAAAGAAAAAATCTTGCTGGTGTGGAGAATAAACTTTTGATCCAAAGTTAGTGTAGAAATTCAGATTTTATAAAAATAAAAGAATGAAACTCACATTCAAGCTTTAGTTGTACCAGAGCAGGGATCAGAGGGAGATCTATGTTCCTGCCACTTTCTCCATACCTGTTGTTGGAAACACAACCTACCTTCAGTATCTTTGGATGAAGTTCATTGCTAGAAAATACCTGTGAAAAGGGGAAATAGTTTTGGGGTTGGGGGGGTTGAGTAAGCTGTGTGGAAATGATTTGGGAGAAAATTACCGCAGATTTTCATAGCTGTGTTCTAATCAAAGTGCACCCTAAGAACACCAGGATTTCAGACTCTTGTGACAAAACCCAAGCATCACCAAGTTTGTAAACCAAGATACAACCCAGGCCAAGAGACAGGAGGCCAAAGCTTCACACAGTGGCCCCTCTGTGCCCATGTCAGAGCCTCCTTTTCTTCTGAGACACCACAGAGGAGCAGAGAGTGTGGAGCTCCCAAGCAGTTTGGGCAGAGTCAGCTTAAGCAAGGAAAAAATAATTAAAAAAAAAAGATTTGTGGCCTGAGATCAAACTATTCTAAACTTTTCCCTGTGTGACAGCCAAAAACTTCAGCATGGAAGCAAAGTTGAAAGTGCCCAGGCTCCGTTTGAGGATATAAAAGGGTAACGAAGCCCCCGCCCACGGGCCTGCCAAGGGCTTTTACAGGCTTGGCACGGACTTTGTCCTGGCAGCAGAAGTTGAGTGAAGCTTCTGCCGGAGGTGAGGAACGAGTCCAAACGGCCCGAGGCACAAACCAGCCCGTGCTGGTGTCACAAGTGCTCACTTTTGTGGTTGACATAACTCAGACCCCACCACGAGGGTTCCCGGGTGCCACCTGTGTGGGCACGGGCAGAGGAAGGAGCCAGCACAGCTCCCACATCCCTGGGAAACCCTTCCTGGCCAGCTGCAGCCATGGCAGGCACTGGGCCATGGCAGGCACTGGGCAGTGTTGGAGTCACCGGGGACAGTGGGCACTCGGCAGTGCCTGGCAGCAGCAGCACGTTCTGCTCCAGTGCACGCCGAGCCTGGACACACCCTGCTGCCATCAGTGTTTTACTCTGTCACATGTGACCCTTTGCAGTGGCACTTGGCACAGTGCTCTGAGGCACTGGCCCATTTAATGCAAAACCTCCTGATTTTAGTTAATCCAAATGCCTTTTGTGAAAGACATTTTTGTTTTCCAAACAGTGTCCCCTTCTGCTTTTCTTTGCTTGCATCTCACCACATTTGCCTCCTAATCCAGTGTTGGTGAAACAAGGCTGAAGGTATTTTGGTCATGTTTTCACACTCCTGATGTACGCTTGCCTTGTCTCCTTCCACTTTCCTTCTGACTACACTCTGCTTCACAAATGCAGCCATCTGGCACAACATCGCAGTTTTTTTCTGTCGACACCTGAGTAATCAGAGCCCTTTTTTCTCTCTTTTTGTTTTCATTTTTAAATAAAGCAAGTGCTTCCAAGTCCAGAGCCCAGGCTTCTAACAGGCAAGCCACATCCCATTAATAAAAGTCAGCAGAAGTGGGAGGTCGCTGGTATTAATGCTAGAAAAAATTTAGGGTGAGATGAGAGAAAAAAATTAGCACCCAGTATTTTCCAGCTTTAAGAGCACTTCTTGGGAAACAAATTACTTCTATACATTGTCTGTGAAACACACCTGTAAAACATTGATGGCAAAGTTGTGGCCCCAAAAATTCAGAAGACTCTCACCACATTGCTGTAGGGCGAAAACTGCATCCCAAGAGTTTCTTGTCTCAAAGGATTCCTCTCAGACTTACTCTCTCATGCCACACTCACCTTTCCCATGGCAGAAATAAATTTGATAACGTTAACTTGATCTGCACCTGGCTGCCATCTCCTCCACACATCCGATCCTACTCCTGAGCTCTGTCCCCCCTAAAATAAAGGATGGCCACCACTCCACAAGCCCAAGTGATCTGGACACCTGGCACAGAGATCTATGAGCAATGGAGCAGCTGTGCCTCAGAGAACTCCCAAATCTCACCCTCGGGCACTGGGACAGCTGGCAAGGGGACAAAATACGGGGGCTGCATCTGCACCTTCCCCAGACTGACACCCTGCAGCTCTTCTCATAGCCCTCGCGCAGGCCTTCCATGCAGCAGGAATTGGGTCCTACCAGCTCCACAAGGGCAGGATGGGGACAAGGGGCAGGGCTGCAGTGGCTGCCTGTGTCATCCACCTGGCCAGTCCAGCACAAAGCAGCCACCGCAGCAGCTGGAACACAGGCACAGCTCCATAGGCTCCATCATTCCCATTGTCTCAAAGCACAGGCATCAGCAGTGGAATTTCTGCTGTCAGTACCAATTGGAAAGTGCCAGATAATGTGTCAGTACAATTCAGTAATGTGTGACTCTACAGCCTGAGCCTGCTCTGAAATCCCTGCTTTTCTTCCTGTTCTCTCCAGAGCTTCCCAGCAGACTCTCACCAGGCACAGGCTAGGCAACCACATTGGGCATTGGTGCCACATCAGCTCAGGGACTGTTTGCTTTGCTGGGTGAGCAAAGAAGATTTTCTGATGCTACAAGCAGCTTCTTCCCTCTGTGAACAGCCAGCAGGGGCCACAGCATCATTTTGGGATGGATTTACACCATATGGAGATGCCAAATGGGCAGGAAGAACTTTGACATAAAAAGCTCAGTGTAGACCCCCAGGACCCCCCAGGACCTGAATGCAGACTCAGAACCAGGCTAGGACAATCTTGATTTTGTGAGAAATACCTGTTTTTCAAGATGCAGCCACCTGGCAGATTCTCTTCTTCTCTTTCAACCTGGAAAGAGAGATGGAGCAGTTAATGGGGGAACAGAAAGGCCGTGCAAATTACAAGCTCTGTGGAAAGTTTCTGTGCAAATAACAGTTTAACACTAAGAAGTTAGGTTAAAATAGTTTCAAAGTCTAAAATTAGTTACATTTAAAACTAACAGCATATGCTTTTATTGTCTCTGATCTAAAATATAATCCCAGGAGGCTGTGAAAAGCATGCAAATTACAGAAAGCTAATTTGCTCCAACAGCGACACCTCCCATGTAGTTGGGAGGTCTATTAGACCCAGTGTACTCTCCATTATTTGCATATTAATAGCACCTGCTGAAATACTTTGGGATTTACTTTTCCTGCCAGCAGAGGGACAAAACAAACAAAAAATTTATATAAAATTCCTTTCATACAGATCTGATGAACAATAAACTATTCAGACAGTGCAAAGAATGCCAAATTATTGAGAGGCAATGGGGTAGGATTGCAGTCACATCTGTGATTTTCAGAGAAACTGGACTGCAAGTCTGCTTCAGGAAAAAGAAAAAAAAAAGAAATCCAAAAAAACACCCTAAACAACAACAACAAAAACCCCCATCTCTGGAAAGTACTGGGTAATTTGAAATTGCTCACTTGGCTCAAGTCTGAATAATGGAAAAGTTGAACTAAAGAAATCCAGACACTGCAGGAAGAAAAAATGAAAAACATGACAAAAAAATCCTACACGTCCACAAGCCCTGAAAGCAGAACCCCCCAAAGTGGACCTTGATTAAAAATCTACAAAACCCCAGGCTTTGATATTAGCCAGGCCTGCAAGGCCTAGTCTCCTGCACATAAAACAAAAAATAAATTAAAACCAGCTACAGCCTGAGATTTACTTAACAAGCCAAGTTCCAGCCTCTGCTCATGACCACTGCTTCCCCTCCTGGCCCCCGAGCTATAAAAAACGCCCCTTGTATATTCCTATAGCTCATCTTCCTCAGGGTGAGGGTGAGAGTAGCTTCCCCTCTACAGTAGCAGATGGAAAAAGCTTTTCCAGTGCCAGGACAAGCCCAAGCCACGGGTGGGATGTGCAGCACGTGCCTCTCTCTGCAGAGTGGATTTGGGAAGCTGACCAGGGAGACAGCAGCATTCCCCAGTACCTCTTTTTCCAAACAGGCAATTGGTGTTCCTAAAGAAGCACCGGCCATGTGCTCATCTACCCCTCAAGGGGCCTGTATTTCTCTGTATTCCCTGGGTTTTAATTGTGATTATGCGCCCTCTTTTACACAGGCATGGAAGGGCCCACCAGAGTTACTCACTGCTGATGCCCCAAATTCCTGTAGCATTTTAACTACTATCATATTCCCAAACCAAGAAGGCAACTGACTTTAAGTTGAAATGTTTAAATCGTTCTCTACACATTAAAAAAGTAGTGAAAGAGCATTTCATGCAGGACAGCAAAGCAGGGGAAAGTGCAGCAGGACAGCCACTGACTCCATCCCTTGGCACTGTGTTACCTGTGCCAGGGGAGTGGAGAGAAGGAGGGAAATACATTGTTATTGGGAAATACATTATTATTGACCTCTCCCCACCACAGACAAGAGTCCAGTGTCTCTTTGGTCTCTACACAGCCAAGTGAGACCTCTGAAAAACTTGCACAGTGTCAGTGCTAATTACTGGAGGAGGCAATCAAACATTTCAGCAACCGGGACCCCTGAAATGCTGCAGACAGGCTGCTCCCACCATGGCCATCAGCAAATGCTAATTCTCATTAATGCCCACAGATTCGGGAATGCTGCAGCACTGGTAGGGATCACCATTAGCTGGGAGCTAATTAGCAGTAACTTGTAGGACTAGTTAAAGTTGCAGGATGACAACCAGATGCAAACTGGAGATGCACTGCTGGTGATAATTTCCAGCACATTTTTGCACAGTAGGAACCTCTAAATAGCTGGAAGGGAAAGGAGTGACCAGAACAGTTCCTGGGAATCCTCAGTGGTTCAGAGCACAGAGAACCAGCTCAAAACTGTTGCAAACTGAGCCCACAAGCAGCACTTAGGAACCCCCAGCAGACTCCTGTGTTTGGAGAGGTGAAGCATTGAGAGGGATCTGTCCTCCCATAGCCAGGAACGGATCCTGGCATGTGCATGGATAAAAATGCCCTGTGCTGCTCCACAGTCCCTCCGTGAACTGTGCTCCCAGCCAGAGCGAGCTGGGCATTTGTAATGACAGCAACAAAAATTAAAATAATAATGATGGAAAAAAGTTACTCTGGAAAGCAAAACCGAGGCCGTTCCTTATTATAACAGATTACATTGGATGCTCCTTACCTGAAATTCCATGAGCAATTGGCTAACAGAATGCTCCACAAATGCCTCTATGCCCCAGTCTCCTTGTGGTGGTTTTGGCAGCCACATTCCCAGCCTGCAGTTTGCCATCTGGCTGCTTCCAAACCACAACCTTTTTTCTTTTTTTTTTTTTGCCTGATGAAGTTCATGGCAATCAGTGTTTTACCACGTGCACGCTGGGGAAGAAAAAAAAGCAAGAGGGAGAGGATCAATATATAAAGTGTGTTTATATTCAATGAGAGCATGCTGCAGAGTGGGGAGCTGTGATGTGTGTGCTTGCATTGTCTGGGAAAGGATGCTTAGTGGCACTGCAGCTGGAAAAATTAATGGAAGATCAGGAGACTGTCTTCAGTGACAAGCTTTTACCTGGTAAGTTACAGTTCTGTTGTAGAAAATGATACCTTGGACTGCAACTAATATGTGAATCCCAGGAAAGGCAGATCACTGATTCTTCATCAGGACTGCAGGACCTGATCTATAAAAGTTTGGGCCTCAGCAGGAGGTTGTGGGAAAGTGTGATTTGCATTTCAATTTTTAGTCCACCACAACCTTTAAATCTTCCTGCAGAACTGCAAGTGCTTGCATCACAATGCAAGTTTTTGGTCTCAGTGTGCTTAAAACACATATTAAAAAAAATCCTGGTACAATGGCAGTCATTTGCTAATGGGATAGAAAGTGGCATTTGTGTTCAAATTGTTTCACAGAACACCATTACATCAGAGTCTTTCATCATTTTATGGGGGATTGAGTTGCTCAACACCATCCTTGGGGACCCCATGTGGTGCTTGTCGCTATCATTCCACTTGCACAAACACCCCAGCCCTTTCAATTTTTATCTGCCCAGAGCCCAGAATATGTTACATTATTTAGGTTTTGTTCTGTATGAAGAATTCACAACAAATAAAAGCCACTTTCCTGGAAAAACGAGCCTGTGAGTGACGGTTTAGGGAATTTCGGGCAGGCCCTCTTTGCAGGAGAGGCAGCAGCTCTGCCATCCCTCCTGCTGACTGATGGCACTGCTCCAGCTCATCCTCCATGGAGCAGCCACCAGCACTGGCACCAATGGCGGGATGCTCACTTATTTCCCTAAAAAACTGTCTGGGTCAGGCTCTGAACCCCGTGCACACGCTGCAGATGAATTATTCATGGACAGGAGGGCTTCCCTCTGCTGCTGCTGAATCAGGCAGGAGGCTTTGCAGAGAAGGGGGACAATCCACTACAGAGTCCTTTAGCCAAGGAAATGCTTCATGAAATGCTCACAGCCTCTCACCCCAGTTCAGAGATGGGTCTCCATGCCCTTCCTGGGTAAGCCAGGTGAGCTGAGTGCTCAGAGCCATGGAACAGGGTTATCAATGTCCTGGCACAGCTCAGCTGCCTCTCGTTGCTCCACACAGAGCCAAATTTTGTCCTGAAGAGCTGCACATGGCCACAAATCGAAATTTACATTTATTTTGGTGACTGGATACTTGCTTTCCTTTTTGTAGATATTACTGTCACTTCCACATGGTGAGACTCAGCAACCCTTTCTGGGAATATACTGTCCAGCTCATCACATCTCCAGGCTCCAAAGCTCAAAGCCCAAGGCAAGGGTGCAGGAATGTGCACCACATCAACATCCCAGGTATTTCCAACTTTCCTTCTGCTTTTGCTGTTGCTGGGGTTGGTAGGAGCTTTCCAGTGGCTTGAGCAGAGAGAGGCTGAACGAGGGATGTTTTTTGTAGCTGTTTCTTAAAGGCACTTCCAATCCCTCTCCCATCTGTGTTGCCGTGTTGGGGCCCAGTAATGCATTTCCTTGCACAGTGCTTCAGGCTGGCATTTGCAAAGATTGCAGCCCTTGGACAGAACTTCCACCCCAGCCGCTGCCCTACAATGGATGGAAACCAGATCTCCATGTGGAAGGTTACAGCCCTTCCTGAAAAGCAGGGTGAGGGTGCTGCTCCGGGAGGGAAAGGCACTCCTGTACCTGAGCACCTCTGTCCAGAGACATTTCTAGGGGTGATTCTACAGGATAATGAGACACTGACCCTCTGAGCTTTCTGACCTGGTACATCCCCAACCAGTCACTTTTCAAAAAACCTGCTTTTGCTCCACTGAGTGTCTGAGAGCCCATTTGGAATATTTAGGGAGTGAAAAAGCAGTCTGGTCCTGAACTTCCTGCTAAAAATAAATAAATAACAACCTTCACATGAAAGCAGGATAAATAATTTTTCTTTTCTTTCAGGATACATGTTGAGAGCACAGAAAGCAGTCAGAAGTACAGCTTTTACCAACTGCTCTGCTGCTTAACATCTCTGGCATTCAAAACATACAACTTCTGTGTTTGTACTACATTTCCCTAACAGCTTACATCGAGGCCAAACACACAGCGTTCTGCAGAGGTCTTCTAAAATAAGCTTATTTAAAAGAGCAAGGTCAATGCCCAACACATGTCAGATTCTGTGAGCAGAAATCAAAGAGTTCGGGGCAAATGGGATATGTCAGGACTCGGTGGATTCCCATGCCAGGCTCTTTTACCACGTTCACATTGCTGCTGCCAGAACCAGTAACAATCTCATCATGTGGACTTCAGCTTTGGAAAAAATATCTTAAAAAAATCCAGTCTCTGTATGTGGCTACTCATCTCAATAAAGAAAACTAACACACAGATAAAAATGTTTATCTGGACATGCTATTTATTGTCCCTGTAACTGTATTTTCCTTTTAATGGGACAGGTGCTAATTCCATGCTTTAGCCTTAGGCTCTATTAAAATCAAATTAAAAGCATTAGTAATGTAGTTAATTCCATTTATAATATGACCATCAAGTCAAGAGAAAAGAGAACATTAAAATAGAAATAATATATATAGATGGGATTTAAGAATTTTTTGAAAAAAACATAGTTCCAATTAAAAAAGGAAAAGTTTTTCCTGTGTTCAGATAAAGTAACTCTGCCTGGTCTTTTGAACCAGATCTTGCAGAATGATATTTGTGATTTCAATTAAAATATGCTATTGTCACTGCATCCTCCCTCTTTGATATTTTAAATTGATCCTAATGGCTTTGCCTTAAGTGATTTGCGTCCCATAGTGAATCCCTGTCACTTACAGCACCTCCCACTATTGCCCTCCCGAACAATCACTCCCGGTAATCGCTCCTTCCCCTTCTCCCGGCGTTCCTGCTCTCCCCGCGACTCCTCACTCCGCTTCGGGCTGCAAACTCTTTGCTCTTTACCACCTCTGACTTAGGGCTTGCTCTGGCACACGAGAGCCAGGCACTGAAAAGCGGGACCAGAGCAACATGGGGAAGGCCAGGCTGGTGGCTCTAGAGGTGGGGCTGCATCCCTCCTTTCCCGAGGGCAAGGAAGGAAGGGAAGAGTGGGTTGGGATTGTGAGCTCCTCGGCACCGTCCGCAGTGCGGGGGCAGAGAGGTGCTCACCCAGGCCCGCTCGTTGCTTCCCGAGAGAGCTCTGGGAGATGGAGAGCATCCCAGGAAAACCTGGCCGGGAATACTTTCCACTGGAGGCTTCCCTCCGAAGAGATGCCACCAGCAGAGCCCCTCCAGGTTCTGTGTGGGAGCTGCCCGTGCCCCGCTCCTGTCCCTCCACACCCTGGTGGGGAACCAGGAGCCTTCTCTTTCTCACAGGAGCATCCTGTCTCCTTTGCCTTTCATGGATCTCATTATTAATTGAAGAATCATTTAGTTTGCATAATTGTCCTCTGCCATACATAATTCTAACCTTTCTCTTTAAATTAGCTTATTAAACTAAATACAGTCTTCTGGTTTTGTGGTTCCAGCTATCAAAGCTTCCTAGATGGACAGTCAAGGTGATGGGAAGGAAAAACACAAACTAATAATATTAGGGAGCATCCTTTTATGTACATTTATGAGATCTACCAGCAGGTGACTCCATTCTAAAATGTCTCTATTTTCATAAAACAAAATGCTTTCTTTCCTACACTCTGAACATCATCACGATGCCCCCCTCCATAAGATTTAGCACTCTGAAAAAAAAGAGTGTTAAATAAATAGCACTTTTGCTTAAGCTAGGAACTATTTCTTTTTGAATAACACATGAAATTGAATTAGAGAGATTCAGGGATTTCCAGAACTGCCTGATGTGTTCCTGTCTAATCAGACCTGATTAATTCAAATCAAACTGCAAAGCTCAGTTTTATTTTGCTTTAAAAACTCCAGCTCAACAACAAATCAGCAGTATGTAGATATCACAGAGGCAGTTAACAGGAAAGCCTTCATATACCGAGCCTCGTAGAGTCAAACACATATGATTAAACATTTGGCATCATTTATTAATATTTTATATATTCAAATATATACAGAGGGGATGGGACCAGTCAGGGAGATGCTCTTCACCAGGGACAATTATATTTATGCCTAAGAAAAGCAGATCTAGCTCAGGTGTCAAAGGATGTTTCTTCAAAACAGAAAAATTACTAACAAATAAGAGGGTTATGTGGGAGGGTTTGTAACACAGAACTGCACTAAACCATGCAATGATCTACACAGATAATCAAAGTGTTCCTGCCATGCCGAGTGCAGCAGAATAAATTAAGTAAGATAAAACAAAATAAAACAATCCCACAAATGCAAGATTGCAAATGCAAAAGAGGCAGCCATGCAAGAGGTATTCCAGAGATTTACTGAGCCATTATTGCTGTGCAACGTGCGCTCGGAGAGGCTTCCGGACCTGACCAGTTTAATCCACGTCAGAGCAGGGACACGCAGGGTCGGGAGGCTGCCTGGATTTGGGCACTGGGCACAGCTGTTTTCCTTAGGTTCAATCCACTTGTCACTGGTGGTGGCACTTTGCATTTTCTGTGTTACAGCATATGTGCTTGCCACATTGGGGACCCATTATATCCCTTCAGCCTCCAGCCACTTCCCTTCCCTTCTCGTTAGCTGCGTGTCCATATATCCTTCCACACTCCTGCTGCATGGCAGGGCCCACTCTGTGCCCCCTCTGCCTGCTCACAGATTAAAACCATCTATAAGTGGGGCAGAATTATTCTACACATTGCCAAATTTACATATATATATATGTGCACATGTAAATATATATATACACAGACATGCTCTGTAGGGGATCATGTCTATTCCATCACTTACCTGCTCAGAAATATTTTTGCTACCAGGGAGAGCTCACAGAGACAAGGAAAAGCTGAAGAATATCCAAGGAAATCTTTTAAACGTGGTGTGAACTCAAACTAGAAGTGAAGGTGTAAAAAAGGGAGGGGATGGACTCTATGTGCACGTGTCAGGATCTGCAGTGAAACCCATGGTGCTGCCCTGCACAGACCCATTACTCCACATGGAATTATTGGCTTGCAGGTGAATCAGAACCTGCCCACACAGGCAGTTCCACGTTTCCAAGGCTTTGCACTCACAGTGGCACGACCAGCATCGACTGCAGGGCCCAGCCTGGCTCAGTGTGGGGTCGCTGCACACGACAACAGTTCAGAAGAAATTTGGTTGATGTCTCATTCTTAGGGGCTGCACTGGCACACTCCTAACTCCAGACACACAGGGTTTCCTGCTAGGATGTTGAGACAGAGGGAAACCTCTCCAATCTGAGCAGATGAGCTTGCCCAGCAAAATTAAGCAGTGCCCGAGGCCCATGGAGGCTCTTCCTTGGGCTCCCTGCAGCCAGGATGGGAACAGTTCCAGATAAAAAAGCTTTACACTCCTAAAGAATATAAAAAATGCCACAGCCTCTGATTCACATTTTCATAGCTATAACAATGTCCTTGATGATTGGGATTCAGGTAAAGCCAGCTCTCCTCCTCATCCCCCTCCAAACAGAGCATCCCGTGGTTTGGGAGCTTCTCACCTGGACTCATGGATACGAGCCAGTCCAGCAGAGTGGCCCCTGGGACATGCAGATCCACGTTCAGTTTTTTATTTCCACATCTGTGAGAAAGTTTAAAATCAAAATTTCCACTCATAATAAACCCCCAAATTCTAATTAAACTGATTCTTTAAAAAAAAACAAAAAAACCAAACCAAAAACCAAAAAACAAACCAAACAAAAACCAAACAACAAAAGAGGAAAAACTATTCAGCTTTGATCTGCTTCTTTTTCATTAAATACATCTTTTAGCATTTTCTAAGAGTCTCTTCCCAAGGAAGCAATCACAAAACCCATTAAGGTTATTTTTATACCATGGTGAGAACACTGAATTACCTCCCTGATGTAGCTTGTGTGGGTAAGTGACACAGCCAAGCCTAGGTCTGCATGTCCCAAACACCTGCTGGGTTTTGCTGCTTCTCAAAGGCAGCAGTTGGGAAAATGCTGTTCCAGCCATGGCTGGGGTGGGTTTCATCCCAGGGAACACTGTTCATCTCAGCAGCTCAATCCCTCACCAGAGGATTGCCTTGCCCAGCAACAGGTCAAAATCCAGCAAAATCCCTCACTTCCAGGGTCCCTGAGTGCCAGTGATGGGGGACAAACACCCCCAGCTTTCTCTGCAGCCCCATTACATTAATGAACACCACTGCAAAAGAAATTATTGCTGACAACTAAATCCTTTCATAAGTCAGAATGCTTTTAGAGATGTCCCTCCAGTCTCCCACCCTCTGTTACACACAGACAGGAAAAAGGCTAAGGAAGACCCAAAATTCAGGGTAAATTTGGTCTTTTCTCTGACGCAACTATTTGTGAATCAGCACAAACAGTCTGCTCACTTTTTGATACACTTTTGAGGCAGCTGACTGGACAGAGAGAGAGAACATCTGCAGATCAGCCAGAGACAGGTTTTCCACCGGTACCTGTTGCTGCAGGAACATTCACAGCTGGGTCAGGGGAGGTGAAAGGATGGAACATGCCTGTCCGGTTAATGTAAATAGTTACACTGAGCACATACATTCCGTGCCATCCCGCTGCCCTCGGCACCGCCAGGAATGTTAAGGAGGTGGGAGGCTCCTCTGAGCAGGGCGGTGTCCACAGCTCGTGGCAACGCCTCCAAAGAATAGCCTGGGGGGAAGATTTTGACTTTTTAACTGTGACCATCCCCGGCACAGAGTGGCTGCTCCTCGGCGCTGCAATGGTGACAGAGCACCCGGAGCCTGAGCGGGTCCCACTGGGGGAAGGAGCGGAGGATGCTGAGCTCTCCTCTCTGTGAAACATTATGTGCTCCTTCCTCTCAACAGAAAGGTTCTGCCATTTAAGTGATTTCTGTTCAGCAGCCTCCAGCCACACCACAGCAACAAAAACTTTGCAAACTCCTTGGCACTGAAGCTACAACCTGTAACCCGGGCCGAGGTTTTATCAGCCGTGAGATCAGAAGGGGAGCAGCACTTACAGTACATGAATGGCCAGTTCGACTGCTCGGAGAAAGGAGCTGATTCACGCTGCCAACGCTGGCTCTTAAACAGATAATAAACTAGACTGGCCTTTCTCCTGACATCACACTTCAATCAAAAACTTTCTCGCAAAATGTCACTTTCAAAGTTGCGGCTTTAAAAAAAAAAAAAAAAAAAAAAAAAAAAAAAAAAAAAGAAAAAGTCTTTATAAAAAATTCATGGCCACAATGATCTGATAATGCAGCTTTCTGATACCAGCAGATGTTTTGTCTAACATGTTCCCTGAAGCTGTACTCTGTGCCTTCATATCTTTCATTTCCAGTTGCTATCTGCTGACTGTGGGATGTCATGTACGTACCCTATAGCGATGCGCAGCCATCGCAGCTCACACCGCCGCGCGTAATGAGCTGCACAAGATGCTTGTCGCAATAACTCCGCACTTCCCCGACCATATGGAACACAACACTCCAAAGCCCACAGACACTTTTTTTTATTACAGTTCAGATCCTTAAAACATAATCTGTGTGATGTCTAGTGAATGTACGTGAAGAGCTGCTGAAAACAAAGTTAACACTTGTTCACATCATCTGTTACAAATGTCCAATTTGGGACAATAAATTTCCTCGGAACCTGTTCTTTTGCTGACTCGTTGCTTTATCTTTTTTCTCTTTCTCTCACGTCGTTTTTTTTATGAACTATGCATATGTATTAAATGGGATTTGTTGTCCCTAGATACCAATTTGCATAAAGTGCAAGCCATCATTGGTTGGAGAGAAGCAAATTACTTCTCCAGCAAGATCACACTTCTTTTTTTTTTTTTTTTTCTTTCTTTTTTTTTTTTTTAATTTTAACAAACCGCAGGCAGAGGCTGTTAACAGCACTTAGCCAGATATGCAAAGTATCACTTTTCTCAAAAGCAGCTTGATCAATGAGCCAAAAAAAAAAAAAAAGAAAGAAAAGGAAGAGAAGGTATTATTCAGTTAAGTACAATGCAGAAATGTCCCAAGACTGAAGCTGTTCACCTGTAACTCGAGCTGCCTGATTCCCAGTAAAACAACCCTGGCATGGCTTAGCACACGGGACACAAAGCTGAACAGCCCGACTGAGCAGAGCCTTTCAGGAACACCATCCCATTTTCCCAGAAGTCCCACGTGCTGGTTCTTTCACATGTTGCAGAATCTCTTCCTGCTCCCCACACATTTACTCATGTTGGACTCTCCTGCAGGGCTGTGCAAACACAGGCTTCAAACACCTGTCCAATGCCCTCCCCTCGTTTCACTGGCTCCCTGGCACAGGGATGCTCCACAGGATGGCAGCTGCCCTGGACAAGGGCAGTCTCCTTGTTTTCCTTCTGCTCTTCATTGCACACACCTGGGACATGCTGGCAAGAGCCTGGGCTTGGAGAACGTGGCAGTTTCCCAGGTTCAGAGCAGCCCAGCAGGAGCCCTCTGCTCCTGGGGGCGAGGAGAGACAGAGGAGGGGATTTCAGAAATTCTTCAGGAGTCAGATTACCTAAACAAAGCTGTGGTGCACAGGATGATGTACAAGAGCACCAGCCTGCCACTAAAGGGATTTGTAAGCCAGGAGCCAGACTCACTTAAAAAGTGGGAGAGAGTAAAACACCACAGGGAACAAATCAGCAAAGGATGCTGAGCTGCAAAGTTTCCAGCTGGGTCTGAACTTCCCAAGAATTTAGTGCTGGGAAATTGCTGAGGGAGGAAGAGTCCTCTCCAAATATAATAATGTCTTCTACTGAGCTCTCTAAAAAGGGCTGTGGTGTCTGTCAGTCCCTGAACATTCGCTCAGAACTCAATCCCAAATCCATCAATGGGATGTGTTTGGATTATGTTACTTCTGTATTTAATGAACAGATGATACTCTCTTAGGAATGCTTCCTGGGATCACACAGAACATTGGTGATTGATTACCTACACAGGACAGATGATCTGGGCACTTGTGGTGACTTGAGGTGTCTCTGAGGGAGCTGTGGGTGCCAAAAGAACAAATGAGGACCCAGGATGTGCAAATTCTCAAGAGTCTGTATCTCCTCACTACCTTTAGCATCTATCCAAAGACACACAAATACCCACAGATTTTATGCTGAGTGATGATTTGAAGGAGGAAAAAATAGTGTCTGTCTGCAAAAAATATTGGCAACTTCCTGCAGCTCTTGCAAAAAGGCTAAAATGCCACAATTTCACACATCTCTGCTATTAACGTGTGCTGCTTTGCTTCCGTGTTTGTCACATTTAAAAGGAATAAAATAGAGTTTAAAAGAAGATCCTGACTCCCAAATGAGCGCAAAACCACAAAGAAGTCATGCAAAGATTATTGAAAAAAACTCACAAGAGGGAATTAAGTGGAGGCTTTGAAAAGTGGGGGTTTTTTTACAGCCCAGGGCACTGTCACTGTTAACCACCGGAATCACCATGGGACCCGGAGAAATCCTGCTTGGGACACTCCCTCAGATGGAGAGAAGTCCTGTCTCCTCAGAAGGAGACAAGGACCTTGTCTCTCTAAACCTGCTGCAGGAGAGCTTCCCCAGGCTTCTCTCGCTGCAAAGCCCCAGAGCACTCACCTGGAAGCACAAAGGCTGCTGTGGGTGCCTCAGTGCAGGAGCATCCACAGCCCAGCCCATCCTTCTGGATTCAGATGTAGCCAAAGGAATCCATTGCTAAGCTGAGCTGAGCCCTACCCATAAGACCCAGAGCTTGGTGACACGCAATCACGGGCTCCCACTGCAGCAATTCCACATAAACCCAGCCTTGGAACGAGGAGTAGCAAAAAAAAA
>VZSR01000001.1:951894-1093638 GCA_013398615.1 Brachypodius melanocephalos | reverse complement strand
TTTTTCTCCTTCCTTATCTGTACCCACTCCATTTTACCTAAGGCTCCCTATTAGCTCAGCTGGTGATGTCACTTACTCCACTGGAACCTGTTATCATGGCAGATTCCTCACAGGATTTTCTGTTTTGCCAGCGTTGCTCTTTGTTGTGCAATGTTGTATTTCATTCCATTAGATAAAGGGTTAAGGAATTCACGTTTTACCCATATAGACTAAGTTATACTCCCTGTGGGTTGCTGGCTTCCCATTGGCTGGAACAATGACCTTGGAAACAGACAAAAATGATGCATTGTTGCAATAAATATTATAGCTTGCACCTGTTTCTAATTAAGTCTGCCAAACAATTTCAGAGATACTGAAAAGAGAAATGTGTTGGCTTCTAATCGGGTGTTCTTTGCAGTTTGATCTGGATTTTTCAGCCCCACACATGACCTCGCCTTCTTGGTTCTTGTTTTTCTTTTTCTTTTCAGACTTGTAGAAAGCACAAGATTGAAAGAAAGAAAGCTTCTGAAAGAGGAACATCTCTGCCTAAAATCAATTGTAACTAAAAACCTGAAAACTGATGGATTTACACCAGGGTTTATGGCAGGATACCTCAGAAATCTCTAGTATGGATTCTTGGTTTCATAGGTCTATTCTGGCCTTCTCCTTTTCCTTCACCTCCTCCTTCTCGCCTCTTTTAAACTTCAAAATTCAAAACAATCCCTATTAGCAGGTGAGATCAGGATCACTGAGAAGCTCGAGGGTTTTGCAGCTAGACTTCAAGATGTTGGAGAAATAGCTGAGAAAGGATTTTCCTGCTAACACTCACCAAGCACACGTAAAGGGAGCAGTGGTCACTTTGCCTTCCAGAGTTAAGGACACCTTGGGAAGACTCTGGCAGTGGTTGCTGTTTGATGCCTGCTCCAAGGTTCAGCCTCATGGACAAATGCAAACATGTGGCAAATGCTGGCACTTCTCCTTAACAGAAAAAGTCAGGAAATAAGGAATTCCTATTATCTCCCTTTGGTAAACAGGGACTGTAAGCCAGAGCTCAGGCAACTCTTCTGGCTGTCAGTGACAGAAGCTGCCCAGTCCCTTTGGTCCCTGTGGGGTCCCTTTCCTCACGCTGGGATAAGCATTTGTGCATCTGTATTTTGGAACTGACTGAGGAACTTATCCATCTGAAAACTAATTCAGGGAGAAAAAATACCCAAACAAACAACAGTGTTTTTATTTCAGCCACATCAAGTTCCTGATTTTGGTTTGCAGGCAGCCTGGCGAGATGGGACTGAGCATCCAGGACAGAGGAAATGCAGTGCAGGAATTTTGGAAGGAATTACACAAAATCACAGAAGGAACATGTTGGGACCTCAAAAAGACAATGTGGGCCTCCAAAATCCACAGATGCCTCTGTCTGATGTAAATGCCACCAACCTCCCAACTCAGCAGAGGTTTGCAGCCTGGGCACCCTGCTCTGAGCCACACAAGGTTTCTTGTGCGTGGGCAATGGGTCTCAGAAATATCTGTCTGGTGGAATTAACTGAGCCTCTGCCCAGCCAAAAGTGAATTATTTGGGAGTAGAGGCTGCAAGGCTATTATTTCAGCAGCCATACTAATGAAGGTGAGATCAGACAGGTTAAAAATAAGCGTTGACACAAGAAAGGTGTGGGATGGGAAGGGAACAGCTCAGCCTGTGCAGTGGGATGATGCCCTGCATCAGGATTATGGCAAGAGTTTTTTCCAGGAGGAGAGACAGAACTACAGAGATATTTTGCAGGGTTAGCACGTCTTTCTCTGTCTGATACATTCTCTCTTTTCCACTTTTCCCTCAGTGGCAGGTAATAAAATGCCTGCTGGTACCCCCCATGACTGGAGGTACCCAGAGTGGTTCAGCCCATCGTGAGTGCTGTGCCAATCATTTAACAATTCCCACAGCTGCCTTTGTGAGAAGCCTCCCTCTTAAGCCTCTGGTTTAAGAATTTAGAGTAATCATGTAAAAATGATACCCCTGTGCTCTATGATCCGCTGAATCTCACTAATGCCGGATCCCAGAAGAGGGCTTATTAATGAAAAGATGCAATGCCTCTCTCTCTGCTCATGTTTCACATGAATATCTCTCATGGATTCGGCAGTAAAGCGCACTGCTGATAAAGTGAGTATAATGAACCTCCGTGCTCCACGAGAATGGAATCTTGGACTGATGAAGTGGTTACCTGCTCCACTTCCCAGCACAATGTCAGGCTCCAGAGGCACGGGGAGAAGCACCCGGCCGCTGTGGGAACAGCGGTGCAGCACCGCCAGCTCCCAAATCAGGGCTCTGCTCTGCCGTCGATGCCTTTGGCCGTGTGAAGAGAGCAGGAGTTTGGAAGGGAGGAGTTCGTAATTAGCTGAGAGAAATGAAATTATGTTTTACTGTAAATCACTGAGTCAACAGACAAAAGGAGGGTTTTAAAGGGACATTAGCACCTTGAGGCTACTCTGTGTCCTTCCAACATCACGCAGGAGTCAAAAACCCCGCCAGCTCTCGACGTTTCAACAGCTTCCCAGCAAGGACGAGCACCAAGTGTTCTGCAAACAGCAGGATCCTGTTTCCAGCCCCTGGTATCTCACTAATTTTCAAGAAGTCACTGAAAATACTTTCAAGTAGTGCATCTGTCCTGAAGCTCCTCCTCTAACAGCAGTAGATTCTGCCATAGAGAATTTCAAATTGTTATAAATCCTTTTGCCGTAGCTGCTTGAAAACAAACAAAGCAACCCCCCACACCAACAAGAAGGAAGGTGGATTCTATATCTATCCACGGGAAAAGAAAGCACACAACTACCCAGAAAGCCCTCTGAGGCAAAGAAAAGGAACAGGTAAAACATTGTAGGCAGCAGGGCACTCAAGTTCTATATTTCTCTGAGGCCCTCTGTGATTTATGATTTCCATCAAAGGGAACACATGCCTTACAAATTGCCACTAATCTTAGCATTAGTAGGATGGTATAGGACAAGCAACAAGAGTCTGGAAGGTGTCATGAGAATATCCCAAAACGACTACAGAGACCAGCGTCAAGTCCAACCAAACTGTATCTGCTCAGTGCATCTCTGATACCTGGCTCACCCTTGCAAAGTCAGCTCCATGCAGCCAAATCCAAACTTCCCAAACCTTCTGAACATGGAAAAATATCACAAAGGACGCAGCACTGAAGAGTGAACGTAATCCCATCTCAAACTCTAGCTGTCATCCTTTGCATGTCACAAACCCATGGAAAAGGGAGCATTGTCCCTCGCTTTGAGGGGATTCTCTGGCTAGAGAGAACTCAAACACCCTAAAACTTGGCAGAGCCTTAAAGCAGGAGCTGCATTTTGCATGAGCACCTTGGGCACAACTCCCTGTATCATTCATTCCTAAATGCCCCATGTGTTGTCTTTAGAGAGGGAGGCAGCCACACCACCTTTCTGTGTGTGCTCTCCTCCCTTGGCTTTTACATTTCTTCCACACGCAGAATGTACTTAACTCGCTGCTTATTGAATGAAGGATTAGTATTATTTTCCTTCCTCCAGTGAACTTTGTTTCACTTCATCCTGCATACATTTGGCTGGGCTGTGTTTTCCTGCCAGCACACCACTGTTCAGCAAACTACCGTGCTTAAGGCCAGCCAGCTAACACAGTGATTCCTTTTTACTCCCGAGGAGTGTTTCCGTAATCACGGCTGTGCTGGGGGATGAATGACAGCTTACACCAAGAAGCACAAAACACACTTCCAGAAGCTTTGCTGAGCTGGGACAGAGCTAAAGTGGCTTCAAACTGCCAAGACATTTGAAACATCCAGAGGAAGACAAGTTTGGAAATACAGCCTGCTCCCTTAGCTCCTCTGCTAGTACAGACGCTGACCAAGGACTGGGAAGGGAGCAACTTCCCCATCCTCTCTTTTCTGTGCTGTCACATCCCACGTTGAGCTAGACTGTGAGGAGAAACTAGTATAAAACTAATAGTTAACAAATTTGCAATGGCTCTGTATTTATGGCCTCTCTTTTTTGTTGTTGTTCTGGTTAAGACTGGTTATGTTGCAAGGAGAAAAGAAGGGTTTCTTTCCAGCTCTTGGAAAACCGAGTTGGAAGTTCCTGTTCACATTGTTGCAGCTATGCAGACTTCTCTGGTGGAAGTGTTTTCTTTTTCTGGTGGAATTATACCTCAAGTCCTGCTATGTAGTTCCTCTCTTTGTTCCTGTGAGCCAAGATCATGCTATGCCATGCTTATAATATAACCTCGCACTAAAAAGGAGATTACAAAGGGGGCAAAATGCCCTCGAGGGTTCCCCTTTATCAGAACCTTCCCTGTCAGTTTGCCTTCTCATTTCCTGAGCTCTTGTCTGATTATTAGTGTACTGACAGAATAAAAATAACCTCATATTCCTACATGAATCATAAATAAAACCCTTTTATTTCATCAAAGAGGTTGGCAGGTTTATAGTCCTTTGCAATGCAGGCACGATGTGAATGACATACCTTTAATTTTGCTGACAAGCTTGTCGGGGTCCTAATGAAAAAGAGTGAAAAGTGGGTGACTTCTCTAAAGGTTTAGCAGTTGCTTTTTGGTGAGGATATATATTTCACCTTGCCACTGTAATCAAGGAGCCAACTGATCTTGGTAATGAACTCTTCAATTACAGTCCACTCCTAACTCTTCAGGAATGCCTAGGCAACAATACCACAGTGATTATTGCTGATATTATACATTAAAGCAACCTGGGGGGAATAGAGGGGGGAAAAGGGGAAAGAAAACCTGAGCAGCATCTGTGGTAGAGCTACAGGTATCAGGGTGCATCGGCAATGATCACATTCCAGATTTTGGGCATTCTAGTTTTATATCCCTGCTGTACCCCAGCCAATAATAAAACCACCATTCTCACCTGGATGTTGACAGTATATATTCCTCCCCATTTGTTCAAGCAGACACTTTGTTTTCAGAAACCAATATCAAGAATGGTAGGAGGGTACCTTGGGACAGCCCCATCAAAAAGGAGGGAATAGTGCAGAGTATTCCTTTTGGTGTCTGACAAACAGGTTTCTTGATAAAGCTTGCACAAAGAAAGAAAGGTACAGGTACACAAAAAACAGGCACAGCTCAAACAATCAGAAAATCTTTCCTGTTCAGACTCTTGCACAGAGTTAAAAGGTTAATCGGTCTCAAAAGAGGGAGGCAAACAGTTAAAATACATCTTTTTAGTAGTATTGAGAGTTCTTTCCCCTTCTTCAACACATCCTTTCTTATTTCTCCTTTCTCTTTTCTGTCTCCTATTTTGCTCATGTAAAAGTCAGGAAGAACACAAAACTCCATGTTTGCTTTCTGACCACAAACAAACCGTCAAAGCCACAACCATTTTCTCTTTCATAAAAAGATTCCTGCTTTTTTTGGAAGTGTCTCAGATCTTCACTCAATAATTCTGAAAGAAATTAAGAGAATACAACAGCTTTATTTGATCTCTTGGGGCTTATTCTCCTTTTTTGGTCTTTCCTGTCTTTAGCAACATTTCATCAGAGAAACTTTGGGATTTGACGAGCTGTACTGGCATGATTGATGCTTTTTTTTTTTTTTTTTTGGTGGGTTTTTTGGTTTGTGGTGTTTTTTTTTTTCTTTTTTGGTGGTTTTTTGTTTTTTGGGTTTTTTTGTTTTGTTTTGTTTTGGTGGGAATTCAGAGGTGGGGATGCTGAGAGAGAAAATGAGAGGGGCATAACTAAGGTCATCTGAGTAGAGAAAGAAACAGGTGCTGTGTGTGCATACACAGGGAGGTGGGGTGGAAAATGAAAAAATAAAATGGACACTGGTTTCTAGATTGCTGTCTTGACAGGATTTTACAAGATTCCAGAGCTGCACTTTTAATTTTCATTACTTTCCATCTTCCTTTGATAAGCTCAGGAGCAGCATCTAGTTTTATTAGGAGCTTTTCATCAAACATGGATATCTTCCTTCCTCCAGGGATTCCCTAGCCACAAAAACATCAGGTTCTGTGAAACATTAGCTAATCCCAGTTTGAGTTACTTGACCCTATCAAGCTAAGAAATAAATTCTGCTCTTCATGAGAGTCCTACTGTTTACACTCCAGACAAAATTCTTAGATCTCTAAGTTTTCAGAGGAAAAACATATTTCATAATGCCAGAAAACTGGCCTTAAAGACCTGGGCCATGGAGGCTTGAAACTGTTTCTTGTTTCAAATTAAATACACTGACAGTCTTCCTCCTGACTGTGCCTGACACCAGGGCCTGATTTTCTTGGCATAAAATCCGAATGGGTGAGGGCAGGAGCCACATCCAGTCCCACATTGCTGCCTCTGGCCCTCAGCCTTCCCCATGTGGCTGCTCACAGAGGGAACTGGTGAGAATCAAAGCCCTTCTCCCTGCCCAGGGCACAACAAACTCCTCAGCAGGAGCTCAGGGTTTGGTGAACCTTTCAGAGCAGGGGTTTTGGTGAGGAGTGATGGCCCCAGCAGGAAGGTGGCAACCAGCACAACCCCAATGCTTTGCAAAACAGAGGACCAGCCACTGTGGCTGTAGTGCTGTCACTTGTTCAGCTGTTTGCCCTGCAAGGTCTTGCTAGAAAAGGTTAAGAAAAGACTCATATACTCCAAAATTATCAGATTGTTAGCACTATTAATAATACTTTATAGTACTTAATGTGCTACTTTCCATCTTCAAAGCACTTTGCAAATATTAATTAATCCTCACGGTCTGCCTGTGGGGTAAGCAAGTGCTGCTGCTCCCAGAGCTGAGGCACAGGGTCAGCTGATGTTCCCTAGTCCAGAGGGTCAGGATCGGCTTCTGCACGTCCCGCTCTGATGCCCAAAATATTTAAAGATGGTGTTGCCCCTCTTAGATGGGGTGGTGAATATGCACCTCTTTTGTTGTACATGAGATACTTTCTTAAAGTGCTGGTTTGAACCGACAACTGCAATTCCAGCAGCTTGGACAGGGCTGCAGCTTTTTCCCTTCCCAGATATTTCTGCATTGATGGGAGAGATGGGCAATTACTGCCAGCTGATTAAAGGTCTAGGATCATGGAGGAGTTCTAAAACTACTCCCCAAGCTCTGCTTTGTAATCGAGAATTGTGTGTGTGTGTACACAAAAGTGATCAGAGTCACAGCTTAAAGAAGCAGCAGATTTCTTTAAAGATTACCAGGCCACCATCACTGAGACATAGTCTAAGGAAGAGTTTCACTGTGTTTGTGAGGACTGATTAGCCTAATGTTTGGGTTTTCTTCACTTGTGGGTTTGGGTTTGTTTAATTTCTAAACAACTTCCAACATTTTCAGTGCTAACAGCCGAGGAAAGGTTTAGAGGAAAGGACAGGCCCATGCTGTGGTTTTATTTGTCCATGCTTCTTTGAGTTGGTAAATCACACTGCATTGCTTTATTGAGTATCCCTTTAGGAGTATATTGGAAAAAATTCTATCTGCCACAATTAATAGAGTGCCTAGTGCATCACACGGCACAGCCCCGGCATCGGAACTCAGCATTCTCCGGGAGCCCTTTGGTCCCACACTGGATGCCAGAAAGGATAGCGGCTGTGACATGTGATACAACTGCTGATAAATGATGGTGGTAATGCAGAACAAAAAGGCTAATGAGTTCTCCCCAACACCACGCTACTTTCATGAAATGAATGCGATGATGGCCCTATTTGCTACTTTTTTTCCTTTTTTTTTGGCTAGTGAGTTACTTATCCCTGTTACCTGCATGTTGGTTTTATCTTGTCTGCACAATGCCATGGAGAGACAGCCAAAATTAATGTCAGCATCTGCCTTCACTTTTAAACTATAAAAGAGCCTTTGAAGGTAGAGTAAATCAAAGAGGCCAGTAACTAATTATAACCCATTGTACTGGACTTTGGGAATAATGAATAGAAGCTATTCCCCGTGCGCTCAGCAGAGACAGTGGTGCCTTTGTGGTGAGGGAGATCCCTTCACTGGACCAGAGAGAGGAGAAATGGGATTGTTAATGTATGTAAGAGGCAGGAGGATTTCTATGGTGCTATTTCACTGCAGAGGCAGAAGGGAGCAGAGCCAATCATGGGAAGCGTAAAGGTGTGAAGGCACAAAGATGGAGAGTTGATTAAAAGCACCGTGGGGAGCGCGGGCGAACAAATCAATGGTAATGATGGAATTATGCCCGAGCGGAACCCAACAGTCTGTGGTGTCCTGGTGACTCGGAGCTGGGGATTAAATGCTGCAGGAGCAGAGCTGGCCCTTGTCCTGCCTGTCAGCACTCAGGGATGGGCTGATCGATGGGATGGGTTCTGCTGCACAACGGGGTGAGCTCTGGGGGGCAGTGCCCATGCCCAGCACAGGCACCTCTGCACCCTGTGAGGTGCGAGGGCAGGATCCTGCCCAGGGCACAGGAGCAGTGGGGTCGGGATGCCCACACGACCTGGAGTGGGACAGGGCTCATCTGGGGGAGCGGAAGCAAGAGGAAAGAAAAGGTAAAATGTGAGGGGAGGAGCCCTGAGGGTGCTCAGTGAGGTCAGGGAGGCAGGAGAGCAAAGCCACAGAGGATGCTGGTGGTGCAGGGACACGAACAGAGCTGAGCAGGGTGGCCGGGCAGGGACTCGGAGGCACTGGCAGGAGCTGAGGGAGAACAGATCAGAGCTGGCTGCAAAGGCACTGAGAGAAAGGCCTGGAGCAGCCTGCAGGGAGGGAAAGAGAGGATTGGAGCAGCTGCCAAGATCAATGCAGGCCTGGCTGTAGCTGGGGCAGCACAGGCTGAAAGCTGCCTGCCCTCCCTGAGCTTCCCCTGCTGGCTCTGACACCTCTACAAGCAGAATTACACAAACATAGCCTCAGTTCCCTTCTCCTTTACTCCTTTAAGGATTCCTCTGCTGATTAGAGGCACATCTTCATGCACATAAATGTCCCAGAAGCCCCTACCCTATGGCAGAGTCACCAATCCCACCTGGCTTTGTGGCTGGTGCCCTCAGGAGAGAGGATCTGGGGACCATCTGCCTGTCCCAGGTTGGTCACACAGTGTTGCCAGAGGGGAATTAAATGTGTGAAGAACAAGCCTAGGCATAGAACCTGTCAGGACAGAGGTCTGTCCATAAGGGACTGTGCCAGAATGCGAAGCAACCCAGAATTTTTCTCTCTGATGGCATCAGCCACCCCAGCCCAGATCCGGCTGCAAGGGCAGCACTGCCCGTGTGAGGAATGCAAGGGGACAGCTTGACCTCAGGTTTTGCATGACAGGAGATCCTCCCACACCACACCACACAGCCAGAGCCAGACCTTTAGCAAACATAAGGACCATCATGCCTGGCCTTTTGGCACAAACTCACGGCAAAATAAATGAAAGCTAAACATTTTCAAAGTCAAATATTTGCCCAGTGCTGAAACAGGCCACTGCAGCCAGAGAGAAGCTGTTCCTAGGTGGCCTCAGCCTGAGCAGATCCTGCAGGACTGCTCTGGTGGTCTCAGTTCAGAGACCTTCAGATTGCTGGAGTCTACTTGTGCTCAGGCCAGCTGGGGAAGGGAGAGCCAATTTTAGTCATCCAGAATCTCCAGAAATAAAGTTCTTGAAAGGAAAAGACAAAGACTCACATGTAGAAAATGCACAGATTCTTTCCAAATGGTCTTAATGAAGATTATTTAAATATGGAGAGTTAAAATATCCCATATGTTAGCTCCCTTATGGATCTCTTATATAGACTCAAGCCTGAGCACAAACTAATAAACCACTTATCAAGAGAGGAACTCCATACCAAAAAGCAATCTGGTGTTTGGCTGCTTCCATGTTTTTTTCCTAATAATAGTGTGTGAAAAGCCTAAAAGGGAAGTATAAGGCTCAGTACTGGGCTTGGGCACATGCCCCTGAATAGGCCCAACCTCCAGACACTCTTGAAAGCAGCAAGCACCACAAAGTAGAGAGGGAAACCTAGACACAGCACAAATATTAAATGTAAATAAGACACATTCCAGCCCAGACCCACCACTGAAACAAGCCTAGAGCAAAGCTCTCTCTTCCTGTTGGTGACAATGCAAAGGACTTCAGCATAATGGTATTTACTCAGTTAAATGAGGGCTGTAATGCCCTTCAGCCTTAGAGAAAAAAACTTGAGCTGTGTAAGTGTCCCATTTCCAGACCTGAGGCTTTATTGGCAGGTGGCTGTTGACTTCAGCAGGAGTCACCACTGCCACCAAAGGCTCTGCTCTGAGAGCCTCCTCAGCAGGAGAAACAGAATGGAAAAAGCCCTTTTGCTTCAGCTCAGCAGAACCCAGAGCAAGGAACCACAGACTTAGTTTAGGTACAAACAGAAGTCACTTCACCATCTTTTACTTCTCTTTCCCGCAACAAATTGGGGAAAAAAAACCCATATCCATCCTCTTGAAAATCTCTGACTGGGAATTAAACATTATTATTGTTAGGTACACTCATACTAAAGGGTGATGTTAACATGGTCAGTAATGTACAGCTCTAGTACAGAGTATTTTTTTGCATATGAGGGTGCTGAGAAGTTTTAATGAGCACCTTTTATTTTGCCTATGTACCAGTCAGTCACCTACTTGCTTAAAATAGATTCTGCTATTTATTTTTTAAAATATATTTTCTTAAGCTTTCACCCCAGAGTATGCAGTTTTAGTTAAGCTCTCATGGTTGTGTTCATTCTAAACTCAACTCCAAAAAGTGACCTCTCTCGGGATGAAATTTTCTTTAAAAATATGATGTGGTAATTTCATTTCTAATAAAGACTACACAACTGTCCTCATATATGGAAGGCACTTGGGAAAAAAAATTGTTTTTGTAGATCCAGCAACTTGAGAAGACAGGAGTGAGTGAACAGTGGGCTAATCATTCTGTCTCCATTGACAAGCAGGGAAGGAGTTAATTATCTGCTTCTTTTCACTAATTCTCTTGCAGAGCTCAGTTGTGCATATTAAATGTCTAAGTTACCAGATTTAAAGAAAAACTTGATCTTAATTTGGCTACATATTAGAAGTGCCATTCCCTGTTGTCCTACCTAGCACTGTTAATTGCATACATTTAGCCCTCTATTGGAGAATAATTTAGCTTCAGATTGAAAAGAAACAGCCCTGGCCTTGGTTATTTTGGCATACAAGACTCCAGTATGACTCTGTTTTCTAAGCAGATATTAATGATTCTAAAACTAATATTCATTGTTTGAAGAGGCATAGCAGCCTTGGCATTTACTTAACCTTTTGTCTCATGTATGAGACTGAGTCAGCCTAAATCCTTTTCTTAATTAATATCTATTCTTTTTTTTCTTCTGTCCAACATTATTTATTAAACAATTTGCATGCAACAATTAAGAGTTGAGAGATTAGGAAAAAAAAAAAAAACACTGTAGGAGCAAGCTCACTTGGTACAACAAAAACCATCAAACTGGTTCTCCAGCTCAAAGCAAGCTCTGAGCAGGGATGAGAGGGGAACAGGGAGTGAGGAAGGTCAGGTAAAAAAAAATAATCTAAAACCAAGTCCTACCATTCACCTCTTAGCCCTAACATTAAGCTATTCCCTACTAAAAAAGTAATAATTCTAGAGGGAAAGAGATAAAATACTACTGTAAAAGCATAAAACCCTGGGATTTGACACCTCCAGTGAATGTCAGTGATGACAGTTATGATTGTGAATAAAGTGCAATCACTGAAACTGTTTGCTTATTGCTATGGTAGAAAGAAATTATCATTTCAGCTTCCTATCGTGCCTCACAGGACAGCACTGCCTGCTCCACATGAGCCACCCCAAGTGAGCTCTCTGCTTCTCCAGCCTCTTTGTTTCTGTGCACTTCCTTGCCCTCTTGTGATCACAACTCCAGCGAGTAACTTGCTGAGCGTGCCACAAAAGACCCTTAGGAATGTTGGGATCTGCGTGGAAGTTGGCAAGGGCACCTTTGGCAATGGCAATAAACCATTCTGGGGTGGCATTTTGAGCTGTACTACATTAACACAGAGCAGGATGGCAGCTGCATACACACAGAATTCACCCAGAACAGAGGCTCCAGCATCTCTCCTCACCTTTTCTCCCAGACAGTAGAAGCCACAGACACTTTGCTCAGGGGACTGTCTCCAAGATCACAGCTGAATCACCTTTTATATCCTACCGGGGCTGGATGACAAACCAGACCTACAGGAAAAGCTCAACATGTTCCAAAAAACCACAGGTGTGATAGATAATATGAGCTGTATCCTGCACACATCAGGATACCCATCACCCCACAGGAAGAGGATTCATTGGCATCAAAGTCATCCTAAACCCTCTGTTAGCCAACCCCTAATGCTCTTGGGATCTCCTTTCTAAAAGGCTTTAGGAGATCCCTGGGCACCACACAAAGCTCTCCACCCAAACCTTTCACAGGAACCAACAGAGAGTGAATTCTCCTACCCTGTGACAAGGTCAAGACTTGCTTGGGGGAAGACACAGTGAAGGAAAAAAAAATGGGAACAGTGCTTAGAAACTGTCCTGAGAGCTGAACTGGATCCTTGCCACTGTCTTGGTGCTCCCAAAAGAAAAACTCCAGGGATCCAGATGTGTCATTTTCTCCACAACTACCTCACCAATGTGACACTACTTTAAATATTATGTCAGATACAGAGTTCAGCAGGTAATTTCAGGGCATGAACTTTGGCAGCAGGTTTTAAAATCCAAATGCATGTCTATAAACCCAACATATTAATAACTTAACAGTTTCCAATAAGACATCAACATTTGCATGCATCTTCCTACTTGTTATGTGCAGTACTACATTTTTTAATGTTTCTTGGATGCTGGCCAGACAGTCTGAGTCCCTAGTTAGTTCAGCTATTACTTTCTTGCCACAATAGATCTGGGTCTTGGCCAAGTACTGGACTCATACTGCATACAAAACCACAACATTCTCTCCCTTATCTGTTGATAGTCTTCACTTCTCAGGGAAGGCAGATAAAATGGCATAAATTAAGATAAATAAGTAAATACATAAAAATTCAACACTGACTGTAGTAGAAGTATTTTTAGCATTTTTTGACACTACATGTAATCAAAAGATTTCCTCATGTATTTATACTGCTTTAGTCTCCCAAGAGTCTAATTCATGACTATTCACCTGAACAGGAGAGGAAGATCTCTTCTTTAAATCCCTCCTGGAGCTCCTCAGGCTTTCCACAAGAGTAAGCAAGGTTACCTGACCTGAAATAAAACAGGGGAGGAAGAGGCTTCAGTACCATCCTTCCTTTTTCAGTGTTTCTCAGCCTCTGGACTACGGAAGGGTTTACAGAGGCCATGAAGGGTTAGAGGTGGCCTCTGTTTTACATTTGACCTTTTTATCCCTTACTCAGAGCCTCTGGTGCCTTCAGAGGAAGACGGATGAACACAGAGGAGATGCCTTTTGTAGGAGGTTTGAAAACATTGTCCAGCACAGCTCTGGTGGCAGGGCAGTGAATGTTACCTTTTATTGTGGGTTTAAGGTGGCAAACTCATACTCGGATTAACAAAGAGCAAGGAAAAAGGAGTGGGTGACGCAGCCATCACGGCTGTGGCTTTCCAGCCACGTTAATCCCCCGGCAGCCTGAGCTGCCCCTGAAAGGGCTGGGTCTGCCCACCCGCCCGGCCCTGCTGGGAAGGTTTTTGCCCACTTGAAGATCTGCACTTTATTGAGAGAATGAGGAGGCTACAACTTTCCTCGACCCTAAAAACGCCCCTCAGTGCTGGTGAGCACGTGGAATCACTGCACTCCTCAGAGCGAGGCAGCGGGAAGGGCGTTCCTGCCCTTGGTGACCACAGAACCACCACAGAACCTGAGCCAAGGACACGTGGGGCAAGGCCAGCAGCAGCAGGGAAGGCATCTCATCTTCCCCTGGGCTGCTGCCAAAATCCCATCCCAGTCCACGTGGAGCACTTTGCCATCAGTGTAACACTGATCCCAGCAGTCCGCTGGGCTGACTTGGAAAATATTCCTAGGAGTATCAAGGTAGCTGACAAGCATAGTACACATGGTTCCTGTGCCTTCTGCTAGAGCTGTGAGAGTGTTTTTTTCTGTTCATTTGCCCAAATAAAGCACCAGTGCCTTAATTTCCGTTGTTTCAGAAATTAGATCCTCTTGAAGAATGAAAGGATGCTGTGTTCGAGAGGGGTAGTGTTTTTATGAAGACATGTAATTAAAGGAAGCCATTAAAGATACTTGTAAAAATGATTCAGATTTTTATATACGATGACTAACTAACTTATTACTGCTTTTCTTGGTCAGAGATTAATGGGAATTTCTTAAAGGATAAAGAATCATTTAACAAGCTTCAGGATATACAGGGCTTGGGACACAGTATAATAATGTGAATAATAGGAAATGTGGCTGTTTATTCCCTTGACTAATGAACCAACGCTAAATCCAGAGATAGCGAAATGTCAAAAACCCCAAACCCCAAACTAAAAATAAACCCAACCAATACCTAACAAGAAAGTGGATGTTTTTTTACACAAATTTAAACACAAACTTTAGCAAAACACTCCTCCCTTTAAGAGAATTAGATTCCCGTGTGCTCTAACTCGAGGTGGTGGAGGAACACACCAGCGTGATCTCATAAATTACTGAGAAGCACCAAAGACTATAAAGAGAGAGTTTAAAATCAGGGAATGCTGAATATTCAACAACTACTTGTGAAGGGAAGGAGACAGCAAGGCAGAGAGAATAAATCTCTACTGCCTGCAAGAGCTTCCCATGAAGAAATTGTCTTTACAGAGTGATGACAACAATGTGCATGGGCAAAGATTTCTGTGCAAGCAAAACTGACTTCTAAGATCACAAGTAGCAGAGTCACTTGATGGTTCTCTTGATGATGGCCCACACGGACAGCTTTCCCGTTCCCAACTCTTCCAGGTTTTAAGTGACCTCAGCGTTAGTGAATATCCCATCCCCTCTGGGCTGAAAAGCCCGTGTCAAGACGGAGTGGCGCATCTCTAGGCTGACACTGGCACTAAGGGAAGAGAGCAGGGAACGCTTCTGGAGAGAAGGAAGTGGAAGGCGAACCAGTTTCTCAGGCAGCTGAAAAGAGTGTTTGGCTCTTTTCACAACTGATTTGACAAGTGTTTTCTGCAGTAACAGCTCAGAGCAACAAACTGCTCTGAAGCAGCAATGGTTCCCTCTCTCTGACTGAAACAAATAAACACAAACCAGCTATTTTCCAAAGCAGATCCCAACGAAGCCAGGTAGTAGCAGTGAGCCTTCTGCAGCCTGACACCCAATTATTTTAATATCCACTACATCTTCTCCCTCTCAGGGCTCATTGGTTTTTTTTTCTTTAACTCTCTGAAGGCACACAAAGAATTGAATAACCTTTTCTTCGCCTACCTGGCTACAGCCACATCACTGAGGGGGGTCCTTTCGACATTTTAAAGGACCTGAAGTGTGTGACAACATGGCACTGCAGTCAAGAATCTTGCCAGGAAACAGAATAAGAAGATTTATTTTATTTTTAATATTTGAAAGATTTCAAAAAGCATTCAACTGGATTTCTCACTAAGAGGATGAGTGAAGAGAATCCTTTGTAACTAAGCTGGGAGGCCCAAGTCTTTTATCCATTGTTACACAGTTTTTCCCCAGGGCAGAGTTAGGAAGGCCTGCAAGCCCCAGCAGCTTAACAAGGCAAGTACACTGGGTGGGCTTTTCTGCCATTGCCTAAGCTTCTCCCGAGGAAGGAGCTGCTGGAGCCGAGGGGGTCCTGCGCTTATCCCAGGCCCCAACAGGCATTATTTGGGAAGAGCCTGGTGGCAGCAGTGCTGTCCCAGCAGTGACTGCCTGGCCTGCCTGCAATGCACACACACGCCCTCAGTGCCCAGACACCTCTGCCTCCTCAATAAACCAGGAGCAAAACCATTCCACACAAGATTAGCAGTGAACTGGCACTTCTATTAATCATTGTGCATCGGACTTTGCCAAGCTGCCTCGTTCTGTTGGCTTTTTTAAACCCTCACACACAACTGGATGGTCAGAGATATCTTTTCCAGGATAGGCAGTGTAACAGGAGGAAACCAGTGTAACTGTGCTGCTGACACCTTTCTTTTCTCCTCTCTTGTACTTCTAACATCTGTATGTGAAAACCCTTCAGCCCTGATGCAAACTGGCCAGTGGGATTTGATCATGTGGACCTGGATATCCCTCGAGCACCCGCCTTTCCCAGGGATGTTTGGATTTGGCTGAAAGCAAGAATGTCCCTGAGTGATTCCCAACAATGTTGAAAGGAGCTCAGGGCCTGAAGCAGGACACCCAGGACATGTTCTTACCCCCAGCCCAACAAACTCTTGTTCTAGCACTTGTCCAGCTTATTACAAAGCCCTAAATGTGCAAGATCCATGTCGGTTGTATTTTGCTTGGCAGAATTTCACAGCCCTGCCAGTCTCTGAGAAGGAAGGAATGAGCAGCAGCAGAAGACTGAGGATTGCCCTGTCCATTTGTGCCTCAACTGAAGCCTCAGGGCTCACCATTCAAAGGTGCACTCAAATTAAAGGTGAAATAAAAGACTGCTTCTAAGTAATTAAGCCCCTCTTTCCCTGACTTGCTATGAAATTTGTGGGACGCTAACATGGCAGAAATTTTGAGGGCAAATGTCTTATGCACAAGTCCAGAAGCAGAAGAATGCAGAGTTTGTAAGTAACAATGGCAGTATTTGCTTCCTTGATCCCACTGAAAGTAATGGTCTGTGATCTAGGTATGTGTCAGTGCCATAAAGCAGGATATTCCTGGGAATGGGGTGCGCCATGTGTCAGTGATGGAGTTACGGAGTGGCAGTGGCCATTTCATAGTCAAAGTTACAGAAGGGGTTTTACTATATGCTCAACTCTCCTGTTTGTACTCCAACAAAAAGCTGAAGAAATTCCTAGGTCAGACCTGGAACAATGGTTAAAATTTTTCTATAAAACTGGAAAGGGATTCAGCCAGAGACTTTCAAATTATGACATCCCTAAAAAAACACAGCTCACAAGCACAGACTGCACCCTCCCTGGTTTTCACACACAGGGATGAACCTGGGTATGAGCAAAACTATTTGACAAAATTATTGCCCCTCCCGAGCCTCTTCCCCACCAAAGTCCAGCTCTCCTTCCTCAGCCCCACCATTCCCATGGAGATGCTGGAACAACCCAAGAAAAAAGCATTTTACTTATGTGCTATATTTTAATGTTTATAGTATGGCTTTTTGTATAATAGGAATAATCACTATTGCTTTGTAGTACACTTACAACAAATAGCTTTTGAGATTGCTCAAACACTTTAGCTCCACTTCAGCTCTTAATCAAACTCAGCAGCTGTTTATAGCAATTACACCATAAAGCAATAGACATTATCCCTTAACTAACTGTCTTATTAATATAGGTAGTTACACAGCTATTTCATAGTTAGTCTTAAATAACTGCTTTTAATTATTTTATTAACATAAATAACCATCTCAATAAATTTAAATTAAATGCATATGTGAGAAAATGCAATTTAAAGCATTGCACAGAATTGCATCTGTTTACTAATGTTTAAATTGATGTCATTGTGTAATTCAATTAAAGTGCAACTTTAATTTATTTCAATTTTTGATGGCCATGAAACACCTAAGACACCAGAACTTTCCAAACATTGAAATGGGCACTCTCTGCTCCTCTTGTGCTGCTTATTTCCGTGACAACATTAGTTTGCTGCCAGGTGAATGAGATGTCTCTTTACCCACAAAACTTACAATTTAATATCCCCATTTAATTTTGTTTTCTTCCCATTCCCAAAGCAACAGATGACTGGATTGCATTTTGCCTTTTGGTTCAGTTGTGCAGCTCTGCTTTCAGTGGAGAACAGGATTTTACTTTCCTGTGCAATGCTGGATCCTCCCTGTCTTATGCCATTTGTTCTGCTGGGATCAAGCTCTTTGCCTTCAGCTAAAGGGAAGGCAGACGTTGCCTGACCTCCCTGAAATCCCCTTTTGCTTCCTCAGTGGGGCTGGTTTATTGTTCAGGGGCTCATCCTACCCCAAAATCCTGCACTGCAGAGGAGGCAGCACTTGCACAGCAGCTTTTATCCCGCAGTGCCACCATGGAATGTGTCCCTGGAAAGGGACCCAAGACCAGATTAGGGCATTCCATCCCTCATTTCCCAGAAGGCTCTGCCCACCACATTCAGATTCTCTTTGGGGGATGAAACAAAAATCTTCTCTCCTTACTCTGGTTTAGATGCCTCCCCCGAAGGATAAAGAGGAAAATGCTTGCTGGAGAGCAAAGAGAAAAGAAGAGTGACTCCCTTCACCCCTCAGAGAGAACAGATGATGTCAGGAAGCACTGGGAGAAGCTCAAAGTGGAAAATGTAAGGCAAGAACAGGGTGAAAATGAGGCAGGAGAACATAAGGATGCAAAAGGAGGTGAGGAGGTCTCACATACTTTCCTGCCAGCTCAAAACTTTTTAATTCTGTAGCTGGTGTAGGGACCTGCCAATGTGAACTGCTACCTCCCAAATCACAGCAAACCCCTCCAAAGTAACTGGGATGTATTGAGAAAAAGTGTCAAAGTCAGGAAAATGTAAAGCAAAATTTCTCTGAGGGTCTTGATTGGGATCTCAGCAGCTTTATAATCTTCTAAACTGTGAAAATCAAGGCATATTTGGCTCTTGGATGTCAGTCAATGAAGGGAAGAATTTGGTGCAATAATGGTGACTATTGCTAAGTAGTAAAGTCCATCCCATCCTCTGGCTGCTCATCAGAGGATGCAATCTCCCTGCAGGGAATCATCAAAGAATTTCAAATCAGGTTCCTCTCCATTTCCATGCAGGCACGCTCTATGTCAGGAGGAAGGTGCCTCAGTGACACCAAGCCTATGGAAAATGGGAACGTGGCTGGGACAGCAAAGCTGAAAACAGTAATTTATTGATTTTAATACTTCTATCCAAATGCACCAGGTAACATGAAGGAATAATTACAGGCTCCATCAGAGAGGGGTTGTGATCTGGCAGACACACCAAGCTCCCCAGGAGACGAGCTCTTAAAACTTTACAGACTCCGCTGGGCAAAGACAGGTGACTCAGTACAAAGGGTTTTTACAGAAAAACATAGAAACCAGAGTGAAAGCAGACATGTTTAAACTTCAGGTAACTGAGAGTGATCAGGGGTTGGATAATTGAAGTTCCAATGTATATTTGCCTACACTGTCGCTCACCTTTGAGCCCTACCTAGGCATCTTGACATTTATGTAGTCTGAAATCCTGAAAGCTCTGAGTTTAGACAACTAAATTGCTGCTTGTCAATTTAGTCTTGACTGAAAGACAGGTGTTTTGTTTCAGAGTAACACTCCTCTCAGACTCCCTATTCCCAAGCTCACATTACTGAGCTAAGGAACTATCAAAAATGAAATAACTTACAAGCAGGCGAAGACATTTACATACCTTGAACAAAGGAATTCTTTGGGCAAAATAGGGATTTTTTAATTATTGCTTGTTTTTTGTCATGTGGGATTCTCATCTCTGGCTCTCTGGTGGGAGCTGGAGGAGCTTGGAGGCTTTGAGGGCTCCTACATTTTTGGTACTGCTATGCAGTTTTACAAGATGAATGTAAAATGCTATCTGAACACAAATCCAGCTGAAAATCTGAACCAGAATTCTCCAAAAATGCAATTCTGGGAGCTGGCATACTACACATGCAGCAGTCCAATGGCAACAGGGCGAGCAAGGGGTACCTGTAAGCTCATCCTAACTTTACCTCTAACTCAGGGTAGGTCATTATTGCCAGGCCTTCATTATCATCTCTAATACTTCAGGCTTCTTGGCATTGTGGCAGGGCTTGGACCTCAATCCCTTTATTTATGCCATTAAGTGTGCTGAAGGCAACAGAAGACAGGCTTAATCACAGTGACCTGCCAATAACCTCAGCTGTGACCTGGAGGGATCCCCAGTTTTGGCATAGGTTAAGGGTCCCATCTCATTTAGAACCTTAAGCTGGATTTGAACTGCAGCCCCAGAAGTAAAAAAGCCAGCATTTTTATCTAGGAAGCCACATGGCTCTGGCTTCCTGATTGGTACTTGTGACATCCCAGTATTGGCAAACCAGGGACATATTAACTGTGTGCTCTATTTTCTGCCCTTAATTATGGCCAGCCAGTCTGAGTTTTCTTTCCTTTCCTTTTTTTTTTTTTTTTAAAGGATTTGAGTGACAAAGTGACTATGCATATCATTCCACATTTGAACTGTAAGACTTCAGTATTTCTACCTCTAGTGTGTAATTGGATCAGCTGCCAGTTACAGAAAGGAGCTGGGTGAGTATTAAGTGTGTGGAAAATGAAGAAGAGTCCAAGTGTGAAGGGGAGGAATAATTTGACAAAGCCTGCAGTGAGCTGTACGTGGTTTTCTCGTTCCAAAATGGAGTAGGTTTTGAAGCACATGAGAAAAAAAATGGCTTTGATTTATTAGCTTTGGTTCACAGAATGCCAGCCACAATCTTGGAGCAACTCAAGATATATGGAAAACCACAGTCCCTACCCCAAGGAGCTCACAATACCCACATTATCATACACAGGATGGACCAGCGCAGCCTGGAAAACACTCTGCTTTTATCTGGGTCTTGAAAAACCTTGTCAGGCAGGGCACAAAGCTGCTGCCAGGGCTGGGGCTCGGTGTGCCCATGGTGTGGTGGCCTCAAACCATCACACTCAGGGCTCTTTTGTAGGTCCCCACTGTAACACTTCCTCACTTGAATCTGGAGTCTCTCAAAGAAATTAAGATGATGTAAATATGAAACGCTCAAGAACCAACCACAAAAATCTATGAGAAATCTCAGTCCTTTAAAAAGATGATAAATAGGTGAAGGCTGTGCAGTCAGAAAGGGACAATGTTTCTGTCAGGACAAGAAAGTTGAGTTCCAACACTAACCACAGGTAAGGCAGGAACACACAGACAGAAACAGTTCCTTACCTAGCTGTGTTCAACCATTCATATCTTTAGGAAGTGCAAGCAGATCCCCTCAGACAAGAATTGGGAGTCTGTAGGTTCCTGGTCAAACTCTCCTGGTGAGATCCCAAACATCCTTCACTTTGCATTCAAAGATGCAACTCAAAAATACAATCTAATCATGAGGTGGCCAATTTAGAGGATTAGGAGAGAGGCCTGCAGCCTGAGATCAAGGAGAAGGTCACAACATCCAGAGCAGCTCATGAAAGAAGCAGAAGAAATGGCAATTACCTGGAAATTCCCAGACAGTTGTCCCTCAGGTCCAGAAATGCTCCATAAAATCCAGCATGCTGATCTGTAAGGAGTAAGCAAGAAAAATTCATTAGTGTTGGAAACAAGAATTACAATCATGCCAGGTGAGTGCCTAGTGCTGCTCAGAAGGTGGAGAGAGCAAAAACCAATTGAGATTTGCTACCTCCCAACTCTAGGGGGCTACACCTGGTGGTTTGCTGCCCATAGGGCCAAACTGATATCCTGGTGTTTGGAAATTCCTCTGCTCTGCCTTCAGCAGCAGCCACTAATTGAGAGGAGCAGTGTCCTAAAGGGCTTCAGGGTTATGGCCATAGGGTCACATCCTTTCTGGTATAAAAGCCCTGCAGACAAGTCGATCAGACAAAAACACAACAAAAAAACATCTCAAAATCATTTCTCTCTGACTCTGCAAGGGGGTTAGGGCATTAAGACAGAATGCCCTACCTCAAAGGAAGTCAAGATTGGATCACAACATCTCAGAGAGATAGAGAAGGAGAGATGGCAAGAGGCAGCAGTGTAAAGGTTTTATCAGCATGAGTTGGGGATGACCACATTACTCATAGGTCACTGTGCTTTCCAGCTGACTAGCAACAGATGAAATAAGGAAAACAACGGCCTCCGGATTTCCAGGTAGCAGCTGCAGCCAAGGCTGCCTTTTCAGCTGCCCTTTTAGCATGGAATATGCAGGCACTGCTCAGAAACAGCCCGACTTCCCATGGAAAAGGGAACCGTGAGGGCCCACTGTCAAGGAGAACACCAAGGTAACACTTGTGTTGTTAGAGGGAGGAAACCTTCAAATGCAAGGCACCTGGTTTTCCTTACAGCTTGCATACCTCCAGTATTTCCTAATACTGAAATGGGAGTACATCAGAGATCCTTGTGGATCTCCAGCAGGAAGGCACCAGGAATGGGTGCCTTTATTGTCCCAATGTCAATTCACAACTGCTACACCAGAAAACAGGCACAGTTCTTCCTGTCCCACAGCAGCAGCCACAACACAGACTTGGTTACCCAACAAAGACATTAGGTATCAAATAAATCAAATAAAGATCCTTTATTTATACCAAAGTGATGCCATTCTGCCAAGCTCTGCACAGAGACTTTGTCACAGCCCACTTGCATTCCTGGAAGGTGCTATCTAATCAGATACACATCCCGAGATCCCGACAGCTGAGGGGAAAATTACACTGCCATTCCTGACACTTCTGAAATTAGCAAGAGCTTATAACGATAAGGATTTGTGGGATCCCTCTCCTGCCAGGGCTGGATGCACATAGGGTAAGGCAATGCCCTCCTGCTCTCTGCTGAATTCTCTCACTCTGCACTGCGTTGTTTCCTGCGCTCAGAGATCTCCTATTTGTCTTTGAACTCTCTGAATACTCTCTTCAGCTCCACACAAGGAGCCAGAGGCCTTGGTAACCTTCTACCCCAGCAGTTCTTTTCCTGCAGTCAGGAAATTAGCTCTCTTTTTTTGTTTTCCTTATTTTTTCCTCTTTTTTTTCATTGCAAAGAACTAGGGGAATTCCCCCTTCCTGTACCTGGTTTCATGCAGGGCTCTGATGGCAGAGGTTGGTGACAGTAGCAGAAAAACCCAAGCCACGCCCTTCACAAACAACAGTGCCACACTTTGTGTAGGGTTTTATGTGAATATTTTGATAATTTCAGCTATTCTACATTCTTACTGGTATTGAGATATCTAGAATGCAATGTATGCTTCAAGAAATTCAGTAAGCATCACAACAGACCTGTGTGAACACTTCTTCCCATAAAAAACTCAAATCAGGTAAAACTCTGAGACTTGATTTTCAGCTGATATAAACCCACGAAGATAATGTAATTACTGGTATGACAGTTTCCACTCTAAAATGCCCTGGCCCCTCTGTCTCCTCCGTGTGAGCTGAGGGAACAGGTACCAGCAGGGGAAGGGTTCATGTCTCTGCCTCTGCTTTTTACCCCAGCAGGATTTCTTTTTCCTTCACTTGAGGAACTATTTTTTTTTTTTTTTTTTTTTTTTTTTTTTTTTTTTTTTTTTTTTTTTTTTTTTTTTTTTTTTTTTTTTTAATTTAATCAACAAGTGAACTCCCCTTTCTGTTTTCCAGCTTTGGAAAAGGAGCCTGATTTATATTTTCAGCTAAAAATCCCCCCAAAGTCATGAGAGGATGCATTGGGAAAGGGATTAGAGAGGAAAGTAAGTGGCACCTCTAATATATTTTACCAGGATATAGGAAGAAGATAAATATGAGACAGACAAACAAGAAAGTTTAGGAAAGAAGGGGGAAAACACATGGAAGGTGTAGTAATAAAGGAGGCCCATCAGTAGCAACGACTCGAGGCAAAAAGAGGACTGATGGATAGCTGGGGTTGCATGAGTGAGAAAGGGTAAATCAAACCTTTCCAAAGCAAGAAAAAAGAAAACCAGATGGCAATTAATAAAACTAGTGAGAAAAAAAGTAAATCAGAAGACAAATAAAATAGAGAGGGAGGATTTCTAAGAGCACAAAAGCAGTGGTCAGTGCCCCATGGTCATTACCTAAGAAAGGAGGAAGAAGAAGTGAAGGAAAATACCTAAATATAAAAGACTCCCTATAAACAAAGGGCACATTCACTGCTAGCCCATGATTTTTTTTGAAGGTTTGCTATCAGCATATCTCCAGTAATAAATGCCTTCACATGATGCCAGCTCTCTGCAGGCACAACTGCAGCAAATCAGCTCTGCCAGGCCGCAGATGAAGTGACAAGGAATCACTTCTCCCATTCCATGTGGCATGGCCCTGGTCCATGCGCATCCTGAGGATAAATCCTCAGGAAAGGAGCACAGGGCAGCTGGGCCAGAGGAGGAGAACACAAATGGGGAACTAAACTGGCAGCCTGGAGCTTCATTCAAACAATGATTACACAGATCCATCTCTGAGCAAGGCTCCTCATTGTGTCTTGGGAACTGGTTTGTCTAAGCAGAAAAAATACTTCTAGATTGTTCTTGCCACACCCACCAAAACTGAAAATTGCCAAGTGCATCCTCTGAATGGCAATGGCATCCACAGAAAGACTGAAATGACAACATGTTCAGGAGCTATTTGGTGACTGCTGAGCCCAGGCTGGTGCCCTGTCATGACAGTAACCTCATGTTAAACCCCCTACGCTCAAACTGATGTCCCAAACTGCCTTCTGAGTGCCCTGGAGCACAGCTACAAGCTCAGTTTTCCATGGAGAGAGGAGCACCTGAGCCATCACACTGACCTGAAGAGTCGTGGTAGGGATGTGCAGGCCCAGTGCTGGGCAGGGATGGAGCTCCATGGAAGAATGGTGGATGGAAAGGCTTCCTTTTAAAAGTAAAGATGTGTGGGTGACCCTCAGAATTTATGCAGAAGCTTGATGGGGTTAAAAGTTGCGCCCACTGACGTGTTTCCATGCAACCCCCTGGCATGTGGGGAAATGCTGTTCTCCTTCCCATCCCATCAGTGGGGTTTAATGATTAACACTAATAATTTCAAAGGCAATATTCTGCCTATTGATCAGAGCCCCATTCTGGGAGGGAGAGATTCAGACTGACACTGAAAGTTGAATCTGCAATGTGTATGTGCACATTAACTTGCAACAAAAGAACCACAGATATCCCTCTGTTTATCAGTAAAATCTAGTTGGATCCTGTGGTATCACCAAAGACAACAGTTTGGCCCCAAAGCCTCGATTCCACAAACTCCCACATCATGCTGCCACAAAGGGGAGGCTGAGCAGATCATGCCCAGATCCTGCAGCCTTTACTCAGACCTCAACTGTCATGGAAGTATTTCCTTAACTCACCACAGCATCTCCACTACGAGCACTTCTGTCCATGCCATCTTTGCCAAAATAAACACTGCTTTGGTTTGAGGGGGGGTTGGTTTGTTTGTTTTGTGGCTAGGGTGGGAAAAAAAATGCAGGTTGATTTTTTTAATAGCAAAAACTGTGGATAGAAATCCACTTCTTTTTTTTTTCTTTTTTCCCTTTTTTTTTTTTTCTTTTTTTTCTTTTTTTTTTTCTTTTTTTTTCTTTTTTTTTTCTTTTTTTTTTTTCCTGGAAAAAAACCCCACAGAACAGCCTTTTTCTGCCCCCCCACACCCTTGCTCTGTACGCCACCCCAGCTTTAAGATTAACTGTCGGTCTGTGCTACCCTTGGGGCCAGACATTCTTTGGATTTGGTTATTATATCAAGGTGCATTTGTGCTTCTAAATGGGCAGCTGTACTGTAAATGGAGCACAAAAGAGCAAAATTCAGCCTGCTCCAGTGTGGGTCCAAAGCCCAGCGTGTCTGTGACGCTGTAGCCTTTTGTTTCAAATGCAGATAGATAAACTACAGCCTTTTTTCCATGACGGTTATAATGCAGAATATGAAAAACTCTTGGGATGGTTTAAGCTGCAGGGTATTCTCCCAGAGTTCTATCCAAAAATAATCTAGTAAAAATGTGGACAGAGAACCATCGACCTCTGCTTTCCCCCGAACATATGCAGCTCTGATCAGTCTGGTATTTCAAGAAAAACAAGGTCCTGAACCCTAATCCTCAGACACATAACAAAGCGCACTTCACAGCTGTGATGCACAGCTACTATCAGCTCCGAGGCCTGAGTGGGTCCCAAGACAATGCCTCCTTTATCACCCAGAGGACAAATATCTAGACAGCAATATTTTCTGCTTGAATGCTTCAAGCATCTCTCGCAACTCCTGACTGAAAGAGAAAACTGAGCTGAGAGTGTTTGCTGAGTGATTATTTTAATTTACTACTTGATGTAAATCTAAATGAACTGACATCCAGCTTGAGATGGACAGAAAACAATCATTGTGAAAAAAGAAAGAAGGCTAATATTACAATATCATCTGAGTAGCACAGGTTTAGGCAACTTTAGCAGTGGCAATGTAATAGATAGTGAGGCACGGTTTGCATTTCCTTTTCTTCACTCAATTACCATAATAAGTTCTGTAATTTTAGGGCTGTTTATTTATCAGGCGACGATAACAAAGACGCTCAGAACACAGTGTCTGAATGCAATGGTACAAAGCAGCCCAGTGATGGCCCCTGCATGCAGAGGCATTGCTGATTGCCACACACCTGATTATCCTTGTGTACCTGTGCTCAGAACCAGCAATATCCCCCTTTTTGCTAATTGCCAAAATGGCACACGCTCAGCACCTGGATTCAGGCAGAGTGAGGGAAAGGGACAGGAAAGAAAGAAAACTTCCTGGTGAAGTTCTCCAATGCTTTAAAAACCTGTCAAGTCACTCTGCTGAGCTTTCTGGTATGAACAATAGATTTGGGACCTGGCCTGCCTGCACCAGGGAGTCTGTCACTGCTGCTCTCTGATCCAGGCTTCCAGCGTTTGATGGCTGCGCGGTGTCACAGAACAGCTGGAGGAGAGGCACCCCGGCTGCGCCAGAGACGAAGGGGAAAAAACAACAACAACAAAAGGCAAAAGCAGAGGTTTCTTTGTGAGGCAGACACACGGTTCTGGGCTCTGACAGAGCCAGACGTGTCACCTGTGGCGTGGCTTGTGGTGCCCTGCACTGAGAGGAACAGGCACTGCTGTCCCAGCACCCGTGCTCAAAGGAATGCCAGGGAGAAGGAGCAACACAACCCCTCAGGGAAGACCAGCACCATCTCCCTCCCAGGGAATTCACCATCTCCTGCAGCTCCTCACAGCATTTTTCCAGTGGAGACCACTTCCATGGGACCCTCCAGTGGCACCACCAGTGTGGATGAGTGGATGGGAGGCACCATGAGCCCATCACTCCGTGCCTCTCCCAGCACATCAAAGCCCGTGTTGCACCCCCGAGGTTGACCGAATGGCAACTCTTCATTACACCCTGAGATGCTCGGGTCAGTTTTGGGGGGATTTGTGGTTGGAAAGACTGATCTACATGCCTAATTTCTTGCACATTGCCTTTGGAGCATGAACCTAATTTGAAACAAAACTCACAGAGTAATGTCCATTTTGCATAGACCAAAGATCGATGGAAAATCCCATGACTGAATAAGAAGAAAAGGAGTTGAATGAAAATGGAACTCAATGGGTTTCTGAGAATGCCACTCAACAGCTTGGAGGTTTTGGAAGAATACCAGGCCTTCCTATTCAATGGCTTGAACCACTACCTTAAAGAAATCTCTGCAGTTCCTTCTTAAATTCTACAAGAGGCTCAGAAGCACGTCGGAAATATTTTTACTCCGTACCATAAGATGTTTTTCATCAGAGTAACATGCCTCTTAACCCATAGCCATATATTCAATTAAATTGCATGGGCATATGTGTGTTTATTTACATAATGTGTAAATGTATAGCTGGGTATATATAAACAAAAGGCTTTGCTAACAGGGAGGAACACACATGGCGGTGTAATTTGTGTATACGCACACTGTGCGACTGCAGCCGCTCACGTCAACACCATCCATCACCTGTATTCACCAAAACCCCGGCAGCTCTGCTCCACACGCTGCCTACAAGTCCACCACCATGATAATCTCCTTCCTCAATTAATTAAGGACAATTTAAATATTTTAAGTGAATTACATTAACATGACAAAACAGTAACATTTAAATTGTGGAGCTGTGAGGAGGAGAAAACCTGTGACAAAGTCCCTCTTTCAGCACAGTTGCGGAGAAGGATCTTACAAATTGACAGTGTGCATTATGCACAGCCTAACTGTGGACATTTTCTGTCAAGCACTTAAACAGAAAGACACAACAACGGCTCCAGTGTGAAAAAGGAATTATCTGTGGGGGACTGGTCCTCACTAAGGGCAGGCTGGACAAGTCCAAGCAGGCACCTGGAGCAGCATTTAAAATAACCCTTGCCACACCAAAGAGGTTCATCACGAAGCCCTGTCTAAATTACTAGGGGTGTGTTTGCACAGAACCTCCATTAACTGCCCTTATGGAAAAACACTGTTAGTCTACTGAAAAGAGTATTTTTAAACTGCCCCTGTCAAATGTTGCTTCAGTAGCAGGGCTACAAATACGCAGTACGAAACTTCACAGATAGAAATTCTTTTTTTTTTGTTAGTTCTGTGGGGCTCCTTACAACGGATCTGAAATTTTACATTCAGGACACAGCAGCAAAATAACGTTTTCCCTTCTAGGGATAAAATCCTGCAAAGAAAGTTTTTGAGAAATCTAGCTTGTATTTATATCCTCCCCGTGCAGCCACTACAGATCTCGCACTCCTTCCACTGATGAAGTGACTGATTAACACATCCCGTTACTGGGATTTGCAAATTAAAGGCTGGATCCTGCCACACGTCCGTGAGTCAGCCTTAATCACATGAGCAGCCCCCAGCAGGAGCAGGGATCAGGCCCTTCTGAAAGGAGCAGAGCTTCATGAGCCCCTCCATGTGCCTCAATAAATAGGCATGTGCTGATGGAGAGCCACGATGCAGGTACATCCAAACTCAGGTTACTCATGCCACGGATCTGGGAGGGATCTGGGACTTCCAGGAATACAAGCAAGTTATGGTGAGAGCCAAAACCTGTCCACAGAAGGACCTGAAAATCCTCAGAGCTCCTGCTGCTCTTTCTCCACCAACCTCAACTGTGTTCAGCATGTAATGTCATGTTGTAGAAATTATGGTGATATCACAAAGCACAAACTGAAATTTCCTGAAAATCCAAATTCTGGCTGAAACCCCCCAAGGAAGTTTTTCTGCAAATGAGAAGTGGAGGACCAAGCACCCCACTCCTGAGAGAAGAGGGATTGTTTACCCAGGAAAAAAGTCCAGGACACCAACATTTCACTGTGAAGACCACACTGCATTTCCTGTTGGCAATTCTTAGCTGTAATTATGGAAAATATTGCAATTAAGTTATTCTAATTATGAAAATCTATTTCCTTTTAAAGATTCCAGAGCAACTTTTCTTTTTTCTTAAATGAAAAAGAGCACATAAAAACACTGAAATCCTTTGCATTCCTTCTCGTGCCACAGAACCTGATCACAATTTATCTAGATAAGTTTTAATTACAGCCTTTCCAGAAAGACAGTACTCTGTATAAATAAAAAGAAATATAATTGATAAATGCAGTCAGATGGTACCAGGTTGTTTAAATAGACCATTAAGCTCAAAATGTCTAAAGTTAAATTAGATTGTATTCTCTTTCACCTAAGGCTTTTGTAAGGCACAACTGGCATGTATAGTCTTGTCCACATTAATTTTTACTGCCACGGTCAAAAAGCAGCATAAGTCTGCAGCTTGTGTAAAATTTTCTGCCTTTATTTGACGTGATCATAGTGGATGAATTAGCTCCCTTGGTGCAGAGAGTGAAAGAAGGTTAGTTGAGGGAAATAAGGAATTTTCAGAGGAAAGAAGAAGTTTGAGGGAAACATATGGTTTAAATGCTCTAGCCTATTTCAGATCAAGCTGAGAGAGTTGAGATCTGTTGGTTCAGAGATCCAGTTCACTGCACATTCCTACTGTGCCTGCCTACTAATTGCATCCCATGTTTGTCAATCAAATATTTGCAATTAACAAAAATATTCCCTTAAGAGACATATAACAGAGGCTGCTAAGGATCCATTGCTTTGCTATTAGACTCAGCTCCAAAAAAAAAAAAAAGGTATTTAAAAATATTCTGCTGATGATGACACTGCCAGACACTTCCAGTCAAAACATTAACAAGCAGAATAGGTGGCATGGGGGCTTTTCAAAGAGATTTTTTTCAAAGAAGAAAAACTTTGATCTTAGTGCTTCTGACCCATCCTCCACCTCTGATTCTTCAATCTACAAGTACATATAGTGGTTTAATTTCACTCAGTGCATAACTTGCCTAAGGAGAAACGTTGATCTAGATTTTTTTTTTATTTAACTCCAGTTTGACTGATGCTCTGAAGCTGCCCTATCACTGCATAATGTGCACTCACATGAGGTTTCTAAGCAGAAACGGAAGAAAGCAGACTAGAATAATAAGAAATGCACAAAGTTCAGAGGAAACATTAATTTGTAAATAGGTAGAAATGCCAGTAATTTGTTGGGAATTGAAGGCCTTCTGTATGAAACAGTGAAGCTTAGCAGCTGTGCGCTGCTGTTTTATAAATCAATATTACATCTGAAGGAGGTGTTTGAATGCTTGTATTATTGTGGTTTGAGTCAAACAAAGTTCTGTGATAAGAAATGATCAAACAAAACAAACAAAATCCCTTCCCCTGTCTCGCCGGATAAATTCCAAACATAATTCCACAAGAGGGATAGAACATTGAAAACATCCACTTTTTTATAATTGCATAAACCCCTCAGTCACAGAAAGATGATTGGATTGGTGATGGACTATTGTATTCTCAAAGACACGGCTCATGCCAACGGAGAGCTCCTGCGGAACGATAACAGCGCCAGCATTTTCCGTGTGACCTGTGGTGGGCTTCAAACCCCATCCCAGCCAAAATGCCTTGCTCGGGAGCGAGCATGACTGGGACCGGGGGACTCCAGCCTTCCCTTCTACCTCCACAACTAATTCCTTCAGTGCCATGAGCAACCTCTTATCCTCACTGCTGCACTTGCTGCTGCTAAATACGGAGGATAATGCACAGCCAGCGAGTGAGAAGAGCTCAGCTTCGGCCAAGCCCATCCAAGGAAAAATGTGCCAGCGCAGCCCGGCAGGTACAGCTTGATTTGCAGATTTGCCTCGTGTCAACACAGCCTGCACCTGCAAACAGAACCTTTTTCCTGCCATCTTCCAATTCTCCCACAGAAAATGAAGCAGAATCCCAGCAATGTTAATGATTTTCCCAATCAGAAGTGATCTAAAATGCTGCGTGCCCCCATGAGTGACATTGCTTCCTTTCCTCAAAGGCTGTAAGTAATAATGAAATGTTCTGAAGGCACAAAGGAGCTGCCTTCTCTTGCCTTTTTTTAATCTTTATAAACCATTTCCTTAATTTAGGCTGTGGCTTAAAAAAACCTTAGCATCACAAAGCCATGGCTTTGGGGCTGTAATACTTGCAGAGAATGGGCAAAGAGACAGCATTTCTCATAACCCACCAAGCCCAGTTTCGGGAGCCCCAGGAAAGAGAGGGAGTTGGGAGAGCGGCGCCTGCAAAGCAATATCCTGGGAGACATCTGCTGGCCACGCCGAGCTCCGATCCCCCACTGCAGGCACTGAGACTGGGGCTCGGGACTTTGGAGTCAAGGGGCAACCCGGTGGTCACACAAATCATAACTGCACAGGAAACGAGGATCAACCAACAGCCCTGCCTCTGGGCTCCATAAAGGATTTAGCAACAACCTTATTGTCTGGCTGATTGCGAAAGGAAGCAAATCCGTCCCTGCGACTGCAGGGAAGCGGAGAGGCAGGACAGCTGAGCAGCAGCCCACTCCAAGGCCATGGGCACCGCTCCAGCCCAGTGACCAGGGACACTTCCCTGCCACTGCTGGATAAACACACTCCAAACCTGGCACTGGCATCCCCCAGCTGCCTGTTGCCCCTCGTGAGGCTCCAGGCAGATAAAGCAGGACACAAAGCTGGGCGGCACAGGGAGCAACAGGGACAAGGCAGAGCCTGGCCAGCCTTCGCGTGGCTGCTGCTGGGGGCATTTTTAATCACAAGCTGCATCGAAAAGCCCCGTTTGTAAACACCCAGCTATCATTTTGCAAGGGGTTGTCAGATTACAGAATCTTATCATCAAGTTTGAGGTGGGAAAAGAAGAGGAGGAGATGGAGGAGGAGGGTATTTTTGCTCCTGTCCTTCATTTCCTGATAAGCAGACACGTTTGATCCAAGAGATTTTTTTTTCTTTCTTGCTTGCTTTTGTTTTGTTTTGGTTTGGTTTTGGTTTTGTTTTAATCTGGTAGCATAAATTCGTTTCACAAGATGCAGGTGTTTGAAAAATTTAAGAAGTTCTGTGTTTTTGTAGTCCTGGGCTCATTGATGAGAAAGCTTGCACGTGATGACATGGTGAGCTGAAGCAATTATTAAAAGGCTATTGCATATGCTCTTCCCAGCTGAGTTGTTGTTCTCGTTGTTGTTTTTAGAGCACACAGAAGGTGTCTGCACCAGCTGCTAATAAGCTCTTTTGTGACTCTAACATCATGATCTGATCACCCCAGAAGTGCAGAGTGGGAGCTGAAGAACTTGGTCTCAGCAATTTGACAAAAACATCCCTGACATATTTCAGCTACCGCAGAAAGTTTGTGACACCAAAAGGAAATGAAAATGCGTGTGGAAGGTTGAATAGGAACGTGGGGCTTGTGTTTGTGTGCACATGAGATTTAAAGCCATGGGCAGAGCAGGGCCATGTGTGTTTTCAAAAGCACAAATGGGAATTACACACACAACTTCCATCGACTTCCAGTGGAAGAACTACCCCTCCTGCCTTTGAAATTCTCCCCCTTTATTTACTATACCTTGGTAAAACCAGGGCTGAACACCTGGTTTAAAAGGGATTGGAGCTGAAATGTGGCTGCTTTGGGGTTCTGATTGAGAGGCACAAGACAAAACCACCCCATTTCAGAATGTCCCAAAAACCAGCTTTTAACACCGAGTGCTCAAAACTGCAAATCTAGGGCGCTCTAAAAGTACCACCTGACCTGACAGGGGGCCACTTCAGGAATTTCCACTGGAGGGCAGAGCTAATTGTTATCCCCTTGCTGGGCAGGAAGAGCAGGCTAGTTACACCTGAAGGTCTAACCCGTGGGATTCTCCCAGCTAAACTCAACCTGTGCTGTGTCAGAAGAGGAGAGAGGTCTGTGCATTGAGGGCAGGTGTTCTAAGGTGGTTTTGGCTGTGATTTTGGTGAAGGTGGCAGGAGCTGCTCAGTTGGTGTGCTCGCAGTGTCGTGCTGTCTCTGCAGGACGGCTGTGAGCAAACAGTCTGAGGATGTTTTAGCAGTGCATAGAGCTGCATATATTTGCCATAAATAGGAGTTTATTCTTTGGCAGACAAGCCAGCATCAGAGCTGCAAAAACACATGGAATATAGTAAGTGCCGGGGAAAAGAAAACCAAGCAGAGAGACAATCTGTGAAGCAGAAGAAATAAATAGAGACTGAACAGAAAGAAAAATAGAAGGATGAGGGGAAAAACTAAAAAGTTTTGGTGAAAAGGAACGAGGAAGACAGAGGGAAAAAGAAAAGTCAGGAAAATTTGGGATTCCTCACTTGTGGGAACGGCACAAATCCATTAGTGATGCTTTGCATAGCTCTGGACACCTCAACTGCTTCTTTACCCAACTTCTTAAAAGAGCAGCGGATTCCCAAGGCAACGGAACCAAGTACATTAATCTTTATTAATCCTCACCCATAATAACTAAAAATGACCTATTAAAATAAGTACCACTGGGTTTGGGGTTTTTTGTTCATTTTTCCAATGAAGAAGAAACAACTAGAAAAGGCAAACCAAAAGTTTTAAGAGGACGGCCAAGTCATGATGAGCAGCTCCCATGAAGTGCAAAAGTCCACCTGTGCTTAATCAAGAAGGAAACCTGACCACTACAACATGTGCACATCAATTGTCCCTACCCATTCAAATGGATATAACAATAAATTATAAACAAATAAATAAATAAAAGAAAAATAAATAGGCCATGTATTTCATAATTTCTCCTGGTGTTTTTTTTTCTGATTTTCAAAATCCTGCTAAAATGAGCAGAGATGACAACAATTTTTCAGGCAATTTCTGATTGAAAACAAATATCTGAGCTCAACAACCAAAGGCCAGCAAAACCCCATTCTTTTCCTAGGCAGAGCTGAACTCAGCATTAATTAATTTAGGACACAACTTTCTGGAGCTCAGTTATTCCCTCGGGCAACAACTTTACCTCACATTAATTTACAGTTCAATGGCAATTTTATGGATACTTGAACTTTTATTACTGTCTAACCTATACAACCAGAGTTGAACAGATTTTGCTAGTAGGATAAATGATCAGTTGGTTGTAAAATGAGTTATTGGAATTGCCTTTTTCATACATTACAGACAATCAGAGGTGGCTTTCTCTGTCCAAGACCCTGAGACCAGGGAGGGGACACTGCCCCACTGCCCCAGCACCAGCAGGACAAAGCTCCTGGCTCCCTGTGACCCGGACAGAGCCTGAGTGCTCAAACCCAATGCTCCCTCTCTCCAGAACTATATAAAAAATTAATAAAAGACTGAAACAACCTCCTTGTTTTCTAAACCAGGCCACTTTGGGAACCAGATGGTCCCAGAGCCACACCTGAGGGCACTGGTCTGTGCTGGGTGGTGCAGACGAAGAGCTGGAGTAGAAAAGCCTCTCCCAGAGCCCCTGTGACTGTTAAAAATTATTACTATGGGCAAAATTATCAGTAGCTTATTATTCTTAGCTCAGAGTATTTATTCTCTGATATTGATTTTATTTCAGAAAACTCTTTTAGTATGTAATAGATACAATTAAAACTCCTTTGTGCTGCTGGCTTAAAAATAGCACTATGATATTTAAAATAAATGTGGGGCAAATTATTTTAAGATTGTGGAAAGGATAAAATCCAGTGCAGTGAAAACCACCACTTTTTGAGAAAGAAAATAGTACAAAATATTAATATCACCTCAGTCAATACTTCAGTTTTAGGTAAAATTCACCTTGAGATCTAGCCATCAATTTCTTATACCAGCAGAATTGATTTTTTTTTTAAAAAAATCTACCAGTAACTTCATTTAAATCCAGTCTTTTTAAGTCTGTTGCACTTCAGAAAATGTAGCTGAATGGAAAAAGTTGATTTTTTTCAGCTTTAAATCCCATTTGGTGAGTACCTAAAATAATGCAATCTGCACCTCAGCTGTGGTGCACATCCTCCAAAGGCTCCAAATATCCCCTTGGTGCAGGATCACTGCTGGATGGAAAGGCCTGAGATTTTCAGCTCCTTTTAAGAACTTGGGAGATCCAGATGCAACAGTGAAAAGTGGAAGGAGTTTGCACTTGAGGAGAATGGGTTTATGAAACCCTTCAAGTATTTAAGAATTAGAGCTATTAAATGCATGATCTATGACTTTTAAAGCTCTGATCTGCCTAATCTTTCTTGCATCCCTCTCCCCCAAAGGCATTAATAAAGCCCAAATTAAGCCATGCCAAATCCTCATTTTCCATCTGAGTTTGATGTTTCAAAGGCTCTGCTGTTCTACCTTTGTTTTGACGTACAAAAATGTCACCTCTGCTAGGAAATGTGCATATTTGGCAAGAAAAGAGGAAATAAAGACTTCCCCTGCATTGTAAGCTGTGTGTTACAGTCTGTCAGCAGTCAACAGGGGCAGATGTTAAACTCACCATCTTCTCTTAGAAACCGGTCTTTAATTAATCAAATGCCTTTCTTCCCCCACGGTATCTATAAACCAGGAGGTCCAGCATATCCATTAGCTCCTTTCTCCAGAGGTGTGATAACAAACTATCCCAGACTTAGATGGACCCAAAAATCACAAAAAGGAGTCCATGTCTAACCTGGACTTCACCTGAGCTGTGCAGACACATCAGCACATCATCAAAGGCATCCTGGGCTTTCTTTAACTCAGGACCTAAGTGGAACCAAGTTCTACTTTTGCTTCCTTTCAGACCCAAAGAATTACTTATGTTTATGAAAGCTCTTCTTTCCCTTTCCATAATTGCTATTGGTTTGATAAAACATTTTATTTCCCTTCACAGCATGATTACAGTCAACGAGCGTAAAGGCCAGAGCAGCATTTTACTAATCCAAATAAGATTATCAGAGAAGCACCTTAATATTTTGCAAACCCAAGTTTTTTTTACCTTTCCACACACAGGCGGTGCCACTTCCTCACCATCACTTTTAACTGTTTCAGTGGAAAGAAAAGACCATGAAATGGAGAGTTATTTCCACCTGGGCATGCCCCAGTGCCACCTTTGGACAGGAACCGTTCAGCAGCAGGCACTGGACTTCAGGGGCCGGTCCTTCCAAAGGCCTTCCAGCTTCAGCTGGACACCTCCACCCTGTATTTCCTCCTTTCCAAGCACGTTGTGTTCCCCACCCACCCCATCAGGTTCAGGGCCAGCCCTAGAGCCCCACCCGAGTGCTGAGGAACTGCACTGGGGAGTGCCCACCTGCCGCTGTCCAGCCCATAAGTCAGCAATGCCCATTTCTCCTCTCCCCATTAAATTATTCACTAGAGGAAGGCATTTCATACACTGAGTTTTAGTGTCTGTTATTTGATGGTAATCGATTAATTTTTAACTATCTTTCAGCCCTTTGATGTTCTATAAATAGCTTAAGCTAATAGAGACTTCTTTATACTCAGAATGCAGATCCACTGTGAGGTTATTTGAAAGAAAAGAAGGAGTCTGGTGTAGTATGTTTGTTCAATGTGTTATTAACTCAGAAAGGAAATTGAGCTATAGTGAACTATGTAGATCTGATTCTGACAGCTGCAAACAATTCATAGTGAAAATGACTCAGCCTAATTCACATTTTTAAATTATTTTCTCCCCCACTTTCTTCTACAGACAGATAAAGGGTTCAAAATGACCTTGAATTGAAAACCCTGGATTTATCTTAGTGTTTTCTTCTTTCTTAGTGCTGTATCCAAAACTTCCTTACTGGGAAGTCAGCAAAATCAGGCAAAAAACCCCAAACAAAACACCTCCTGTCTGATGCATCTCCTCATTTTTCTTCCAATACTTCCCAGACAGTGCTGTGGGCAATGTAAGCTGCTCTTCAGAAATTCAGTTTGGAGGGATGGGATAGACACAAACCCTCATTTGTGGTGGGGAGCTCAGAAACATTAGTGGCCTTTTTTTTATTAATTTACATTTTCCCTGGTAGTTCACCCTCAGATCCCAACGGCACGATTTACTAATTAATTACTATTATTAGCTAATGGCAGTGAAAACTGAAATTACTGCCTGCCTTAAGCATAACAAAATTGACAATAAATCTGTGGTGTGTGAATCACTTCCTTAACCAAATGCCAGCAACGATGGCTCGATGCTTTCCACAAAAACACCTGGCAGACATGGAGACACAGAGCAAGACAGGGATGGGCATTTGCATTCCCGGGCACTGGCAATTCAGGGGCACCACCAGCTCTGAAAGGGCTTCATCCTCTTTTTCTGACCAAAAATTTGGGTGCTGCTTTTTCAGAAATACAGGCTGGACTTGCCCCTTTTGAGGAACAATAATTTACCTCCTGTTTGTCACAGCGAGTGACAATCACCAAGGTGGCTGCAGCTACTGGCACCAGCTGCTTGCTAAACACATGCAAAATATTTTCGGGTTTACACATGATGCACGTTTTAATGTCCAGGTCCTTAAATCCTCTCCAGATGCCCCAAGGGAGTGCCCTGGTGTGCAGAAGCACCGGGTGAGCCCCTCTGTGGCACCCTCCAGGAGAGCTGCTGTGCAGAAGGAGGTGTCCATCCGAGAGCAGGAGTGTGGCTTTGTGTCTGCACGCTTGGGGGTGTCTGTGGAACAATTATTTTCTCTCCCAGTCCCGAACAGTGGGTGGTCACTGTTGTTAGACCGAAATCAATAGGTAGAAAAGAGATTGTTTACAGAAGCATGACAATGACTGGGTCACTCAAGAAGGAAGTTTGCATCGTTCTGAGGAGAAAACACTCAGAAGAGGGCTCTAATCTAGTGCCTGGATACCAGAGTGACTGGGAACTGCATAGACAGATTAGGCAAAAATTAAATTTGTTTAGACAGATAAGATGCAAGAGTCAGATCAAAGAAATCAGCTTCAATGTAGTGCAGGGAATACTCTCCCACTCTCAAAAAGTGTACAAAAGAAAACAAAACCAAGAAGCTGCCAGCCAAAATTACCAATGCAGTTCCATTTAACAAAAAATCAATATTACAATAAGATGCCAGTAATGAAAGAAAAACCGCAGCAGTATCTCAATAAAGATTACAAATTACAAGATTATAAATGGAGAGCCACAGTCATTTTGGACAGACAAATATGACCACAGTACAACTGGAGGCCAAATGATGGTTTAGGAAAAATGCCTGCAGCTTTCAAGAAGGCCAATGGGAGAAGCAAACACGCATCCCAGGGCAGGATTTGGCTCTAGGACTCACACATGAGTAATTGTGGCGGGGAGATAGAGAATATCACAGAAATAAAAGACCTGCTCATTAGAAACCCATCCAGCCAAACCCATGGGGACATCCTGACGTGAAATCTCCATCATTTGTTATTTTAAAGAACCTGTGCGAGTCTTGAGATATTTTAAGGTACCAAAACTGGGGGCTTTTAACTGCAATTTCTCTTTCACCCATAGAGCTCTTAAGTAATTTACAAGTCTTTGACAAATGAGATCAATGGTGCTCCAAAACGTGCTCCTACAAATGGCATTGATGAGGACTCCTCACTGCAATGATGCTGGATCCCTCTCCCTAATGAGAATAAAACAAGTGAAAACACACAGCTTGTTTTGGAAGCCAGAGGAACCACAGCTAAGGAACATTCCAGTTCACAGTCTTGCAATGAGGCAGAAATAAAGCACAGACCATAGGACTCCTGGCTTGCAATCAGATGCCTTTGCCCCCAGCCCATCTCAGCTCTTGTGCAAAAGCTGATTTAAACAAGACAAATAATGAAAACAGTAAAAATCCCCACCCCACTTTGATTCTGGCACATCCCTTTCATCCAATCACTGCATAGATAAAAGGCAAAATCTGCCCTAGAACTGCAACTCCCTTCTGTTCTTGCAGTGTCACCCAAGCCCACACTTAAGAGATGTTTGTTCATTCTTGTCCTCTTTATTCTATTTAACACACACCAATAGTTTCACAGCACAGAGTATTGTCAACACTTTTATTTCTCAATGGGTGTGTTGAAGAAAACCCAAACCAAACCAGATTAGAGGGTCAGGACAGACACAAAATGGAATCATGAGAGGGAATGGTGGAAATGACTGAATTAAATATGTAGATAACAGCTCCAGAGCGAGGCAGAAAATGCAGGTGGTGCCATCGGGGCAGCACACACTACAATGGAGTGGGAGATACCTACCAGAGCTGGGAAGAGAACAGATCACAAAGAAAATACGGATTGAAGCCAATAAACTGCGGGAAAACTAAAATCAAAATGATAGGTGAAAGAAATGCATGTATCTGCATTGTGAGGAGTCCATTGAATTGAGCAAATGATACTCCTCCTGGGGGAATGATTCATTACCATATGGAAAAGACCTAGCCTATGATAAAGGATGGGGGAAAACCACTGAATAGCAGAATCCACCTACAGAAATTGAAAAAGAACGTTCTTGTTGAATTGTGGCAGAAGTACTTCAAAATTCCGACGGGCCTGACTAACGCAGATACAGAGGGGAGGGAAAAAAAGCATGTTAAAATATGTGATATCATGCCTACAAGCAAGGGTGAAGGTCGAATCAGAGAAAATTTAAAATGCGCCGAGAAACAAGCAGCATCAGCAAGAGCAGTGCCAGAACGAACAGATTTTATTCATCTCTACTTCAGGACCAAAAGGGGGGGTGGGGGGGTGGGAGAGAAATATTGGAAGTCCTCCTTACTTGGGGGCTGTGTCTCCATGCCACTGACCTACTTCTACTTGAAGCACTCTGCTTGGAGAGACTCGCTAATGCTTGAGAAAAAGGTCTTATACCACAACAATATTGTGCTACAACAGTGCCCACAGTCTGGCTGCTCAGGGATTTATAAGCCAAGCTCACAAATAGACAGTAATGAGTTACTCACCAGAGGCTGTCAGCAAAGTTGCTAATTAGTACAAATGGTAGTAGATCTTGTAATGCTGTCCCCTGCTTCAGTGGGAACAGTTCCAAGACCACCTAAACTGTATCTCACCGGATTAAAGACAGATTGGCTCCCTTTAGTCCAGCTTGGCATTTCTGGGGGTTTTAATGCATGACACAAAATCAGAGTCATAAGGAAAACTCACGTGCAAACTTAACCACGCAAACAAAGTGACTCAGTTCCTGGGGAGACACCCCACGTGCAGAAAATAATTACTCCTCCCTCTCCTCATGGAAGAGCCGATGCACCCATGTCAACAGAAGCCCTTCAATTGAATTTTGCAAGAACTGGGCCAAGTCCCAGGGCTCTGAGTGCCAATGCTGCTGTGGGGAGCAGCACACCTTGAGCTCCCCAGCCTGCAGAGCCGACAAAAACCTTCTGCTAACCAGCAGCTCTAAGGCTTCCACTACAGATAAAACCACCAGAAAAGGCAATTAAACGGTGCACAGTTTTAATGGGCAGCCTTCAAGGAGGAAAACACTTCATCTTCTCAGAATTTCACAGGACTGTAGTAACAAACTGTTGACATGTTAAAGCCACTATTAAGAAATATGATGCTAAAAGGGAAATAAGAATTATTGACTGGTTATTGCTGTTTAAATATATTTATTATTTAAGAAATGCACCAAAGTTGCATTCCTGTTCCCTCTGCCAGTGCATGTACAGAAAAACCAACACATCAAATTTTAGAGTTTTCCAGGTACTACTTCTTTGAAAAAGAATCAGGTTTTAAAAACCACCGAGCTGTCTGGCCATTGAAAATATAAGACATTTTCTATTAAAATACGTCTTGCTATCAGCAGAAATATTTTCTGTAATATTTTCTGCTGTAAAAAGTCCTAGGAAATTAAAGCAGATCAAAACCATTTAATATGTATTAAGAAAACAATTTAGACAAGAGGGGTCAGTAATGGAAAGGTGAGATATCTACGACTGGAGCCAAGTTACAGACAGGGTGAGCCATTTGTAGCCAAGTTAAACAAGACACAATTAAGGTTAACTTGGTTCTGCTGGTTTCTGTAAACCCACACATGAGGATTGTGGGGGGCTATGACAGTTTCTGTGTGACTTATTTACCTTGGCTTTTTCCCGGTCTCTGTTGTAGGCCGGCTCTGTTTGGAGACATCACACCTTTCCACCCATTCCTCACACCTGGCCTCTTATCACACCCTAAATGTTTGCCCCAAATGGTGTATTTTGTTGAGAAAAAACAAAGGCTGCTGGGGATGGCAACCAAATGTCTATCAAAATATTCTTCAGTGGCACAGACGTTTTACTAGATGAAAAAAATTCCCCCAAAATGGTTTATTTCTACCAGAAATCTATCTATATTGTAAAAACCGAACACATTTCCGTTCCATTCCCCTCCCCAAAGCAAACAGATGTATTTTATACTGGGGCAGTTCTGTCCCATCTTATCTCACAGACACATCCTGTGGCAATTCCCTTCTATCACTTTGCTGGCCTGGCACAGCACACATGGAACCACAGAAGGTCATCATGGAGGGTCCATCACCCAAGGACATCCAAGGACCTCCAAGAACCTCATTTCAGGAGTGCTGGGCAGCTGCCTCCCCACACCAGCCTGGAAGAGCCCCAGCACAGACACAAAGCCTGGCTGGGGAGTCAGAGCCTGCAGTGTGCCCAGAGAAAAGAGCAATGTGCTTCAATTCCTTGTAGTAACCAGGAATAACACACTTTTTTCCCCCTCTGCTCAGTGATTTCATTGCAACTCAGGCTCCTAAATGCTTTTATGGATCCAGGCCAAGACATATTCAGTAATAGATACTGAAACAGATTATTTCATGAGCCAGTTCTGTAGGTTAATTCACATAAGTGAGAAAACAGTTCTGATTGAAGGGCGGAGTGATTTTTAAAAATTTGATTCATACAGAAGTGTTAACAGCCTTTTGCTTATACCCACAATTGCTGAACAGAATAGAATCAGTGGAAATGTTATTTCCAAGTACTGTGGTGTAAATAAAACCTCCTCTCTCTGACTCACATTGTGAGTCATTTTTGTCTGTACGTTTTTATGCCGAGGAGGGATATAACTCCAGGCATTCTCCTCATAGAGAGCTTCTCGTGTCTCAGATTCTCTGTCGCTCTTGGGCTTTGTGGACTCTTAAAACCTCTAGCTCTAGTAATTTCCCTCTTGTTTACTGTAACCTCATCCCACTTGTTCAGCTCGCTGGCACGAGTGAAAAAAAACACCTGAAGTTATATCAGTTACAGAGTTGGCACTTGGTAGGGAATGGTACAGAAAATGATAAAATAAGCAGGAAAGGCTGCATTAGAGCAGCAACACCTAGGCAATTTTACACCTTGTACGTGCAATAACTGTAGGGCATTGCCAATTACTTCAGCTGAAAATGTCTCAACATCTCTTTTCTAAGGACCTGGCTGCTCACAGTTTTCACCAAACCATCCTCATTTGTGTTCCAAAGGCTGGCCCAGCCCATGTGTGAAGGCAAAAGAGGAAGGAATGGGAACTAAACCCAGCCACATCCTCAGCACACTTTGGTGAATGTTGTCTCTATTTTTAGCCTTGTGAGAGTCCTGTGGGACAAAGTGAGATGTGACACATCTCACAGCGAGGATGGGGAGTAGGTGAGGCTGTCCCCCTCCCCACTGCCATGGCTTTGACATCCCTCACAACGCCAGCCAGGCTCAGAGCTGGGGCTCAGGATGTACCTGCCCAACACATGCCACAGGTGAACAGGTTTGGGATAATTATCCATCCTTCAAATACCCTCAAAGCTAAATGAGACAAGAATCTAATGGGGGAAAATTCATTGTAGTCAGATGCATATGAATAAACATTTAACAGAGCTACATGCAAGAAAGGGTCTCGATTAACAGGTGTAAAATACAATTTTATATATATCTATATCTGTATCATCTATCTATATCTATCTCCAAAACCCTCTACATGCATTTACACTAGAGACTTGGTTTGTGGAGAGGGTGCTTCCAAATCCACATTATCCAACACAAGGAAGGGTGATGCTAAGTGCTTAATTCTGGCAGATTACAATGACCTAAATTTTTTGCCTTCTGTAAAATAAAATGGAGCCAGGGCAAGTTTTGAACAAGTCAGCCTTGTTTGCCAAACAAATCAGTTTGTGATCTTCAAAAAGATTATGGACTTTAGCAGGTGATGACTTTTCTTGTTATTGATTCTTGGTGAGGAAAAATGTTAAATAGTGGGTATTAAAGCAATACCACGTGTAGGAACTCACACATAACACACGGGGAGAGCACAAGAATACTTTAGGTTTACTCCACTGAGTAGATCCAGCTTTCCCCAAGGCTTCCATGACAAAAGCAGTGTGTTCCAGTGAGCACAGCTCTCTACAATTCCACCCAGTGGATCAGCCAAATACATGAGATATGCACCAATAAAGCAGCTAGCAGGTGTCATCTTGGAATTCCTTGAGTGTTCTTAGCAAACCAGGTGCCCACAGGAAGGAGGCAATTTAGGTATCAGTTATATCTTTACACCTGTTTGCAAATGCTGATCCAGGCCCTCACACTGAGCACTTAGCCAATAGGAAGCTAACGTACAGCAGTGACTAATTGATAATTAAAGAAACCTTTAGGAATACCATAAAATATCTGGCACAGGATTCTCTCATCCACTTAGCAGAGGCTGCTCTGCCATGCACTTATCATCCCGCTCTGCTAGTTTTCATAACAATTAAGATGGTGAATCTGTGTGAATCAGGGGTTCAGTTGCAATTTACAGAGCACTGCCTGTGTTTTATTGTTGTCTGATGGCTCCTTCTTTAGTCTGCGGAGGGGATCACTCTATTACTGTGCTTTCGACGGCTCACAGGTTGGCCCTTGCCCCTCTCTTTCATAAAGTAAGTATAATTAGATGATAATGCCCTCCTTGTCAAAACTTACTGCTTATTTAAGCCTGCAGTAATAATTTCGATTTATTAAAGATTTATTCAGATAACATTATTATCACTGTTTATTCAAACGGACATTCTTTTCTCTTTTTCCTTGCTTTTTTTTTTTTTTCTCCTTCCAGGGGAACGAAAGAGATAATTCCTGCAAACAGATGTAACAAACCTGTCAAGTTCTCAAACGGTTAAGTTGAGCATTTTACTTGGAAAGGCTGACAAATTTTCTTCACTTCAAAATATCATTAACACCAATAACACATTTGCCCAAGCCTATTTCTAAGTTGTAAAAAAAGATTGCTACAGATTAAGACCCTTGATATAATGCTATAAGCTCCTAACAATGGTATCTTTTATAGTGAAGAGCAACTGCAGACACAAATTGCCCCCTTTCCTGCACCTTTTTCACAAAAATCAATATTAAAGTAGTAGCTGCCTTAACTCTCCCATAGACTATATGAGAAAAAACCACAGCCATGCTTAGGACAGTTTAGGTCAATAAAGAATCAATACTGTGGTTGAATCCGTAGAAAGATAAAAGACTTGGAACTCACTACACTGTGCCCTATTGTTTCTCTCTATTTTGAAAAGAAGCACTTTTTTCCCCCTTAAACCAGCAATGAATTTTGCGTTTGTGGGAAGCGAGGGAGGTCACTGGAGGCTGCATGTGGCTTCAGTGCCTGCAGACGAGGGGTCTGATCTTGTTCACCCACACCTCCCAGCCAGTTCCAGGGGAGCCCAGGGAGCGGCAAGAATGCAGCGCTGGGCCCCCGGCGGCCTGGAAACCAAAACACTGCTCCGGCTCCCATCAAGCCCAACTCATTTATTAACCATGGAGAGACTACCCAGAAAAACTGCACACTGCAAGGGTTTTTATCATGATTTCCAGCTCCCTGCCTGTTAGGAAGACGAGAGCTGATTTTGAGCAGAGAAAGCTCTCAGATGTACGTGGCAATTGCCAGGCACATAGATCCTGCTCCAGGGCTGAAGGCAAGCTCACCCTCCACATCCCATGTGGTGATTAGACCAAATTTCAATCCCTGTGTGAAAATACACAGCTTCAGAAGCAAATAAATATCTCACCAGGCACACACACATCTCCCTACACGTGGTTTGGATTTGTTTCCCTCTGCCTTATCCCTTTCAGTGCACTGTGCCTCCTTTATAAGCCTGAGAACTGCAACCATATACCTGTCTGGAGAGTAACTGAACATGAAAAAATATTGGTTTGTGTGGACTGGAGAGTTCAGATAAAAACAATTTATGAGCCCAAATCTTCCAAATTCTTTACTTGAAGATGCACTTTGTTATCCTACAAGGGGCAGCTTCCAGCACTACTCAGCTTACAGCCATAGCTCCTACTTGCAAAAGCACAGGGAAAATCTAGATAAAGCTGGAACTGCAGCTCCTCACAAAGATTGGTAAGGAAGTGGGTAACAACAGAAAGGACAGCCACAGTTTTAGATGCACTTGGCTGTTGAAAGAAATGGCTCTCTGGGAATGCTGGGCCACTCAGATTCACAGGGAACACTCCAACCCTGATCCACAGTTTAGTTATGATTAGAAAGACCAAATGGGTGTTTTTAACATTGCAGACTGAAATGTTCCTGTCTCCAAGATGCCCTGAAGAACAGTTAACAACAGTGTCTCAAGTACTTTACATGAAGAGCAAATGCAATTCTTCTATTCAGCATTAACAGGATTTTTTTTGCTAAATAATTAGTTGTTATTAATAATAATTAATACTAGTATTAATATTATCAGGGTGAAATTCTCTTTCATTGTATTGTCTGGCTCTTTTTCTACAGCACAACATTATCCTGACCTCCTTCTTTCCCACTGCAAGTACTGGAGACATGGAAAAAGGGTGGCAGTAAATGCATAACCACAGCACACTGATAAAGGAGTATCTGAGGTCCTGCCAGTACTTCACACCATGGAGAAGCCTGAGCACATCCACCCTCTGCTCTAGCCCTGGCACTGTGCTGGGAAAGAGACAGGTAAACAAGCAAATAGACAGAGTCTTAGGGGCAGAATCTCCATGGTTTTAGCAGGGCATTGTGGAAATCCGGTGGAACCTTCAGCTAAAGTTGCCTTGAACATCCACCACCAGGGAAAAAAAGAGCAACATTTATACATTCAACCATTTTACCTCCAAGCCTTGGATGGTTTTTCCTATTCAAATATGCTCTTCCTAAGTCTTTGTGCCTAAACAATGTTTTCTTTCATTATTCCGCCATCTCCTTCCCACGTTTGTCTTCCCATCCAGTTGCTGCTCATCTCTCTGCCTAGTCCTGGCTATGGTTTTCATGCTCACTGACCATTTTCTCAGCTCCTTCTTCAGGGTCTGCACTAATCTTCTTAGACCTCTTCCAAACCTGAGGTGAGACTCTGCCACAGCATTCCCTTTGGATGGCTCTGGTGACATCTGTCTGCATGCTGGTGCCCCAAAAAGGGCTGGACAGGGAGATGAGCCGGGACGTTTAACTCAGCTTGTCAGACAGACTGGGCTCCAAAGAAATGAGAGTTTGTGATGTGAGGTGGGGAAGAAAAGCAGAGTGCAGTGACCTCTTTCAATGTAATGACACAGAGCTGCAGTCGCTCCGCAAAGAGCTGATGTGGCTTCAGGTTTTAGGGCCCTCCAGTTGATTGTCACCCCTCCTCTGCTGGTACCTTAAATGGCCAGGGATAGCAGCTCATTCCTTTTGTGCTGAGGCAGCTCAGGGAGCCCTCAGACACCCACCCAGCTGGGTGACTGCTCCAGTTTGCTCCCAATAAGACATGAGCCCCAGTTATGGGTGAGGATTTTTTGGGTCAGACTTTGTGGCTTTGGCTCCAAAAAGGCTCTTCCTTTCCTCAACTTGCCACTAACCCATTTCATCAAAACCACACCAGACAAATTCAGTATTTCAGCCTTGCAGCACGGATCAAACATCAGGCTCAACAAGAGAGTAGGCTCTGAGCAATTCTCCCTCAGTTACTCTCTTCCCAGCTGAACAATAGCAGGACTAATCCTGCTCTCCCTGACTTCAGCAGCACAAGGTCAAGTGCAATATCATTATCTCCTGGTTTGATTTACACTAAATTATAAAATCAGGGCTTTGAATTAAATAGTGTGCAAACATGAAGAACTTAACAGTTAATTTTCCCCGTATCTCCAACAAGATCTCTTACACTTCCCCTTTTCAATTAACACCACCTTTCTGAGTCAGTTCCTGAGATGCATCTCTGTGCTCATGTGCTGGTGTACAGGGCATGCTAAAAGTCTGATCCCTATTATAGCCTGGAAGACAAAAATAATTGTAGCCTTCCTTGATTTTTGTTAAAGGCAGAAACAACAAAAATTAATCTTTACACAAACAACCCAAGGGAGCATTCAGTGGGACTTTTCAATCTATTCATGATCTGTAATTCCCAGCCCCCAAAGTTTCCATGTTACAGCTTAATATCTAGGGACTCCATATGTTGAGGGAACACAGCAGAACCAAAATGAGCTGAAAAAAGAATGCATTAGATTCAAACATGGGATAAAACAGTACCCAAAGAGCCCTTGTTTCATTTTCTCTACCTGGAACCATGGGACAGTGCAGCCATCTCAGCCTCATTCAAGTGTGACATTTCTTTTGAATATGACAGTGGTGGTGACCTTGTCATTAACTGATGCTGGTAGCAACACTTCAGCTTTCATAATTCAGTTAATTTTCAAGCCACTGGCTACTGAACCCCCAATATAACTTCAGTATAATTAAACTGTGTTAAAAAAAATAATAAAAAATCAGCCCGCTTTCTGATCAAATACCAGTCAATGTTTGGTATGAACTCACCAAAACAAGGAAGTTTTTGCAGTTATGGTGTAAGGAGAATTTGTCCAGAATTTTTATAGGCACCAAGACGGTAGACAGTGTTGTCCTAGTGTGGCCAACCTTCCCCATGCTGTGAGCACAAAAGTGAGGCAGCAAAAGCATTTCCTACACCTTTGAAAATGTGACCCTAATCTCTTTTTCATACAAATCCTGTGCTAAGCCCACTTAAGATCCTTTCTTTTTTCTTTTTTTCTCCCTCCACAATTGGCAATTACCACCAGAAACCTGAGAATGTTGCTTATTTCCTGGTGGATTTGTGCTCTCCTGCTTGGCAAGACAAGTCATTCTTCGCTTCCATTTTGGCACTTTGTTCCCCCAAACCACCACTTCTGTACATGTGCACTCGGTGAACTTTGCAAACCAGAGGCTGATTTTGCTGCCTTTCCTTCACGGCCTCCTCCAGCACCATCCCTGTGCTTTCCCTGTTTCCCTGCACTCTGGGAACACTTGTGCCTTCAGTAGAGGTCTTTCATGGATGCTCAGCAGCAGCACAGTGACATTAGAATTAATTCCAGAGAGGAAGGAAAGACAAACAGGTGCTTTAGAGGTGCCAACAAAGCTCTCAAATGTTCTTCTCCTCTCAGCTTAAAGTCTTTCAATCAAAACCAGATTTCAGTCATTCTACCTCTTCCTTTTTCTTGAGAAGAAAAGAAAAAAAAACAACAAACCAAAAAGAAGTTTGCCTGAGGAAAATCCAAGGGCCTACAAAGTTAGCTCTCTGAAAGCTGCAGAGTAATAGTAATGTTAACTCATCCCCTTCCCACCCTCTGCCTGTAGTCCTGAAGCCGTTACAGGGACACCTCCAAAGGAACTCACGATACATATTTTTCAATTGGTAAAACCAAAATCTTATTTTTGCAGTGACTCTGCACACCATGTTCCAGCTCAAAGACAGTGTTTTGGGGCCAGGCTGACCCCCATAACAAAGATTTGAAAGGTGACATAGCCATACCTTTAATTACACTGCTGGTAGCAGATGCACTTCAGCAACACATGCAGAAATTGGAGAATATGGAGCTGGGCTCAAACTAGAAGATGTGAGAGTTTCAATTAACTCAATCCTGCGTGATTTAAGAAAAATATTCAGGAGCAGTATTTATTTAGCCTGCAGCCAAAGTCCATTACTGAGAATTACTGTTAATTAGAGTTGTGCAAGGTTGGGAATATCCACTCCTATCGTGATTCTTTCACCTGCCACAAGAGCTACCAAGTTTTCTGAGCTTCTGGCAATTCTAGGCTGGTTAGAAAAACAGCCAGATGATAAAAGGCTTACTTTAAACATGATAATCTAACCAGTAACACATAGGAAAAAAAAATATTTGATTTACTTGTCCTTATAATCTGACAGCCAGCATCATCAAAGAGTCTCTGTCTAAAATATTGCCCCAAAAACTTGTGTGAGAACAAGGTTTGCCAAACACTGAAGCACTCTTAAACATATGCTTTGTCTTAGGTTTTCCTGTCATTAATTGATAGTTTCTCTTCCTTGGATAAACACAACTCAGACCATTCCCTTTTTGGTGGCAGCTCTAAATCAGGACTGTTTCACCCAGTGAAATTTTGGGCAGGGTAACAAGGATTTGTCCTCACCAGCAGTGTGAGACAGGTATGGAGAGTGGAACTATGAAGGAATATCCAGCTGAGAAGAACAACAACATAGGAGTAGAAGTCAGCCTTCATCACTGACGAAATCCAAGAGGCTTCAGAGAGGGCTGGAAGGACTGCCCAAAGAAACTGTTCCACAGAGAGCAAGGTTGGAGTAACCAAGGAATTAACATTCATTAATTTTCTGCATTAGCAAGGAAACATAATGAGCAAAGAACCAGACCAAAAGGGTTTGACTTTGGTTCAGATGAGCTCAGGAAATACCAGTATTTATTTGGGACTCTCAGACACACAAAACGTGGCTTGTCTGTAGTGCCTGTTTCTTACTGGTTTAAATATCCCTGGTCCAGTGACAGAACCTCATAAGAGAGAGCTAGACAGAAAGGAAAAAACATGGACAGGAAATCAAGGAAAAGACTGGGTTTCCACAAACCTTAACTCCTAAGAACAGGCTGGGTTGAAGCCTAAGGGGAGCTTGAGTCATTTCATCTGTTCCTAATTGCTTTGCTCACTCCTGGTGAGAGCTGAGAGCCATTGTCATGTTAAAGGATGGAAAGAGGCCAAAAATTCAGAGCTAGTGACCATATCATTACCAGGAGAAGAGGAAGCAGTTGAAAACCAAACCACAATTTACCTTTTTGCACCTCTCCACCCAAATCAAACCTGCAGAGACATAGTCACAGTCCAGATCTATGACTGTTGGTATTGATGCAAACCTTCTTTTCATTTCCCAGGTTTTTGGACAAGTGATCTAGGAGGAGGGCATATGAGTCACCTGAGGTATCACCACAGAACCCTGCAGAGTTTCACATCCAAATGGTACAAGCACCCTGCAGGAGAAGGCAAAATGATCTTCATGTGAATGATTATTTCAAACCATAGACTCAAAACCCTGGAGAAAATATAAGGGGCAATAAGACTTTAAAGTCAGGTAGAGCCAGGAGTCTTGAGTCTTATTAAACAAAAACAATCAGAGTATCCACATTTTTGTAGTCCTACTGTGAAGTTCCAATAAACTTTACCCAAAAAAACTCCATAACACTCCTTCCCCAGCTTCACGGAAAATGAGAAGTGATTCCAGAGGTTGGCTGACTCTTTAATACTTCTTGTAGTAGTTAAAAAGGCCACTTTCTTCTTCTCTCTCACACTCTTTTTTTAACTTTTACTGCAAAACCATTAAAGAAAGAACTAGTTCTAGTAATAAAAGGTAGCTATATTCCCACTGGGAGAAGGGGAATGGTGGTTCCTGTGTACCCTTAGTGCTCTTGGCAGGGGTACCTATAAAGAAGGTGAAGGTTGCAGGAAAGAGAACAGAGTATTTTCTGTTCAATGGAAAATGGAAACTTCCAAATGTGAAAAGGAATTTTAGCAAGTTTTTATTTCCTTCTTTTACAGCCCTGACATCATATTTCTCCACAGTGACATCATGGCTTTGAAGTAACAGCTTCCAATGATACCAGTGCATCAGAAGGCTTACAAAACAAATGTATTTGGTGTTCCTGATTTTCCAAGACATTGATGAAGTCTAGGCCTGAGCAGATTTTCCTGCTCAGCCCATTTTCTGTGTGTTTACACACTCCTATTCAAATCCTGTGAACAACACCTTGCTGAAGTGTCCAGGACCAGGAGAACACTTTTGATGGAGGGAACTTAGGAATAAAAGAGTTAAAAATGCGCAGTTGGGTTGACCCAGCAAGACTTAATTTTTCCTCTACTCCCTGCTTGCTCAACCAGTGACACCTAGAAGGAGTTCCTGCCAGGACTGCTCCCCCCAGGGAAGCTGCATCCAAACCTCCTCTTATTGCACTTTCAGGAGAACATGGTTTTTGAACTGTGTTGTCAAACTTCAGGGCAGCTATTTGGTGTGAGCCCTGATTTTGAGTAGATTTACCCTGCTGAAATGAAGATCAGGATTTGGCTGCCTTCTGTTTTCAACAGATCTTCTTAGAGCTGGGAATTTGCTGGTCTCTGATGCTTGCTAATAAACAGATGCAATTACCATTCCCAGTTTAAGAAGGAAGAAGTCAGAGCCAGGCAAGAGCTCCAAACAGGCTGAACTGTCTCTCTCACCTGTAGGGATGTGATTATGTCTGGCAGAGTGCTCTGGGGGAGCAGCTTTCACCACGGTACAGAGCTATGGGCCATCTTTTCCCTAAACTCCTGTGCCCTTCCTGAGCTGGAGCAGTCACCAGACAGCAAGAGACAAAGCTGTGCATTTTCCAGCACGGAGAGCACAAACCATCCAGAGGCTGCACTGTTTTCTGCATCCACACCCCACAAGAGTACATGAAATGAAGGTAATGCAGTGTAAGTAGCCTGCACCAAACTAATGAGGACTGGTGGTCTTAATGCTCTGGCAGCTGGCATTACCCTTTCCTGGAGAGTTCTTTTGTTGCTGGGATTCACAGAGAAACAGAAAATACGGAGCCTCCCTTCAAAAAGCCTCTGTGTCTCCAACAGGTAACAGCTGTTGCTGTTTTAACACGATCTCAAGGCTTGTATAGATGTGACATCACACAAAACTGAGGCTTGGCCATCGGTTTTACTGCCAATATACCTTAAACTGTGGGGATTTTGTTACAAATTTGTATGTTGCATGTGTGACAGAACAAAATCCACAACTGGAAACCTCCGTGCAGTTTCATCCTTTTGTAGTAACTTCATAGTATTTCTCAGCCATAAACTGGTTTCATTTCAGAATTAAAACCTGTATTAATTTTAAGATGAATAGAAGTGAGCAAGCCCATCATGGTCAGAATTTGTTACACATCCAAACAAAAAAAAGTTTTGAAATTTTTACTGGTAAGCTGGCCAAGCAAGAGGAGGTGGGGATGGTTTGTGTTCTAATTTCAAGCTGCAGGGCTCCCAGGTGTATTGTATAGGATTTCCTGTAATTTACAGGCAAAATAAGCAGTCTACAGGAAAATGTTTGCCACACCGTACATGCGTATTAATTACACAGCAGGACATAATGATTTCTTTGTGATAGGAAGGGATGGGATCTACAGGCAAACTACTAAAGTGAGGTGGAAATGCAGACATTCTTCTGCCTTTAAAAAGAGTTGTTGGATTCAGGGAAATAAAATCAGCAAGCGTCTTGTCACACTTTGTATTACCTGGTCCCTGCCAGGCTCCATGGGTGCCAGGGAAGGGAAATGTGTCCTTCCAAACAGGCTCTGGGAATCTTTCTGTCTTGGCCATCCTACTTCTGCACCATGAGAAAAGCTTTCCCCCTTCAGTGAGAAAGGAGATTTTAAGATTTCAGGTGTTCATTGTGCAGCATCTTATAATGATGCAATTGAATCTCTTCAGGTCCATGGGATGGAGACATCCCTTCACCTACCACTGAGCTCCAGGAAAGCGGTGCTTTCATTACATCAGGTTAGTGCATTGTGAAGCTTGTTGGAGGGACACAACAAGCCACCTCAAAAAGATGGGAGTTTCTTCTTAGGTATGTAATCAAGGCTTGAGACATAAAGGGATATGAGAAGAATAAGTAAAATATTCAGGCTGCTTTTGTCAATTCCAAATTTGGGGTAAGTGCACTGGCGTGTTCTCACTGTGAGATGAGCAATTCTCGTTACACTTGTGTTCAGATGAAATTTCGGAAGCAGAACTTGACTATTTCTGTTGGTTTCTTTTTTATTTTTTTTTTTTTTTTTGCCTGGTGTGAAGCAGAAATCTCACCCTCCACACGCCTTTCCCCAAAGAGCTGGGTTTGCCTACGTGTGGTTGGCATTCAGGAGGGAGAAGCTCAGAAACAGCACGGTTTTGTTTGACTGAGGCATTCCTTAAAACCTTCCTGGGATAGGGCAGGAGAATGAGATCACACCAAGGCTCATCTGCAGATGCATGTGGACATTTAATGATGCCCAATATCACTCACAGGCCAAACAGCCAGATCGCCCAGAGAACCTGCCTTTTAAAAAGCTGTGGAGTCATCGGCCACGGGAGAAAACTCTTACAGAAAACTAACGGGATAAAACCTACCCCACTCCAGAAGAAATCATGCTGCTGACAAGCACGAGGCTCTAGGTTCAATATTGCAGCCACTGGCTGAAATTTTATGACATCCTCTGGTCCCTGGTGGCGGGAAGGTCCTTGTGAAGACCCTGCAGCGCAGGGGTCCCTGGGTGGCACTGGGGAGGCCACAAGGGTCCCTGGATCCCCCTTTCTCCTCGAGACAGGAAGGGAAAAAATACTGCTGAAAATTTCTAGACAAAATAGAGTTTAATTTGTTGGAGGTGTTTTGTTGACAAGAAAATAGAAAGCATGTGTCTGTACTTCTCTTATTGTGGTTCCAAGTAATGAAAGTATTTAAGGAGGTACAATTATGGACTTGGCAAGCACCTGGGCTCTTGGAACTGCTTTTTCACACTGAATAAACACTGCAGTTAATCTGTTTATGTTACACTGCACTGGGAAACTATCTGCAAGAAAAGGTTGCAAGTATATATTTTCCACTCCTTCCCTTTGTTTTTAATGTTAAATTAATAACTTGTTTAAAGGAGTTGATTTTCCTCTCAGAACATGATAAAGGTGTAGTCCAAAGCAACTTTGAGTGTGGACAATGTAATTCATCAGAACAGACTAAAATTAAACCATTTTGTACATTCTACAGCAGAGCTGAGCCATAACTGCCCCCAAGTGCAATGTGGCCTTAATATTCACCTTAAAAAATATGCAAAGGTGTCCTTTATTCCTCATCTGAACTACAACTACAAGCAAATCTAGAGAACATTACACAAACAGTGCAAGTTAGCCAGAGGGTGATGAGCCTGAAAGAGAATCACTGTGTCCTGCCCTGCTGCTCTTAGACCCGAAAAAAGAGCAGCCAAGATTTGAAAACACGACTAGAAGATTTTCTTTTGAAGTCCATAAAGTTGTACACTTCATCTTTTTCTCCCATTTTAGGTTCCAGTCCTGGAGTTTAATTTGAGTATAAAGTACCAAAGCAGAAGTCAGCAAGAGTCCTTTTATTGACTTCAGTTGGCACTGTATTTGGGACTGGTGTTTTTAAAATCAGAGCAGCACAAGGAGGTAAAAACCACGCATCCATAAGGTTAAAGAAAAGTGTGTGTGTTTAAAACATTGAAGAAACTGTTCTGAGAACAATTCATCTTTCTGAAAATATGAACCCTATGATGCTGCCAAGGTCAGGGAGAGCTGTGATAATTTAGTGTGTAAGTGCTAGTCATCCAGCACAATGCCACATTATTTAATTTGGGAACACATTCATACAGCTGCCTGACAACAGCCATGGACGGGAACACTACCTGTGGGCTGGGGTCAAGGCAACGCAGTTTAACGTTAAAACAAAGGAGCTAATGGGATTCCTGTTCAACTTCCAGCTTATTATGGGATCCCAGTTGCTTCTCTTCTCTCTGCCTCAGTCAGCTCCTCTGGAAAGGAGGACCACTCTGTGACTGATGGCTGAAAGAAAAATGCAGTGCATATGCCTGGCTTATTTCCTAATTCCCCTATTTCCTAATTTCTCTGTCCATTTTTAATTTTTTAAAATTTTTGCCATTCCACTCTGGTTTGTGAATTCCCAGTCATTTTCCTCAGGGAACAGAAATGCGGCTCACCTTGTGAAAAGGGAAGGACTAATATTAAAAAGGAGAAGTCCTCTTCAGCTGTAAAAATTAGATGCCTCGCTAATGCCAAAATTAATAATACAGAGATATTTGAGGCTTTCACTTCATTCTTACAGCTGGCAGTGCACAGAATATTTTATAAATAAGACTACATGTCATACCCAAACCTTTATAGAGACAAATAAATGCCATACCCTTTTCTGAGATGTATAAACACAGAGCAGGGAGAAGAACAATACGAGCAAAGTGAACAAATTCAAGACTGAAAAAACCAAAACCTCAGAATTTTTGCCTCCTTGTTACTTTCCCTCAAAAAAATGAGATTAAATAATTTAATTAAAGATGTAACCTTGTTTTATATTAAATCAGGTGCAAAGCTCTGCTCTGTTTGCAGAGCAGCTGAGAGTCACCCTTTGCAGTGGCTGCTGTAGAGAGTGACTTTCAAAATAATATCCTTTCAGTGCACAAAAGGAGAGCAAAAGATGGATGTCCTGTGGCTCCACGTGGATGGCTGTCTCCAAGGAGCTCACACAGATCATCACAGCACAGACTGTCAGATGCTCAGGAGTGGGCACGGCAGGAGGGAAAACAGTGCCAACTCAGAACCTGGACAGGCTCAGTCACCACAGAACTTCCAGAGGAAGGCACAGGGAACCCCTCACCTCACAACCCTTTGCATCACAAAGTTTGGGGCTCCAGCCCTTCCCTTTGGAAATCCTGCCCTCCTTAATCCCCGCACACATGGAGCTGCCCACAATAGCCCGAGCAGCAAATGCCAGTGTTTTATTTTGGGGCAGGACCACGGCTGGGTTCATCCCTGTATGCACAAACTGATAAACAGGCGGCTCCAGTCCCCGCAGGCTCAGCTCCAGTTCCCTCTGCAGATGCATTTTTGTTATAAGCTGTGGTGCGCTGCTGTGGCGTGTAAAAAATGGAGTTATTCAAAGAAGTGGGTTTAAGTTCAAAGATAATGTCATGTTCATTTGGAATATAAGCACGAGCAATGCACTCCCAGATACACTCTCTGTCTCCCTACATCCCTATCTCAGCTGTAGGCAGGGTGGTAATATATAAAGAGAGAGCAGGTGGGATTTTTTTTTAGGTGGGGAAGAAAAAAGGCTTCTAGCTCCAAAGCTGAGTTCCCTGCCTATCCCACATTTTGGAAATGAAACAAAAATGTCTCATGAATTGAGCAGGCATGCTGTAAAATAAAAAGAAACAATAATATGCAGAGAAATGCGGGAAATTCACTGATTAAAAGGTAGGATTTTATTTCAAAAGATTTTGGGCAGAGTCTCCGTATTTTTCCTACTGCTTCTATCACCTGTGTGAAGGGGCCACTGGACTTACACATGCAAAAGCCATTTATCCACTTATATTTGGTATCCTGCAAGGTTTGAGTCCTGAAGGAGCTCAGAAATAAGGAGCTTTCAGGTTGGCACCTGCCTAAATAGCCTCGCTCACTCGATGTAAATGGTCTTGGTGCCACAGAGATTTTGCTGAAGGCTTTTGCTCTGTGCACGGCACTGACACCATTCCAAGGAGCAGGGCTTGGACTCTGATCTCCCTGTGCAGCCAGAGGAGAGGGATAAGCCCCATAAGCGGGATGAGAGAGGACTAAAGCGATGATTTAAGACACTTTCTGTGAGCAGCCAGCCCCAGCCTCGGAACTCCAGCCTCAGAGCCCGCTCCCTGCCTGCTGCGTTCCATAAAATGCTTGGGAAAAACACTTTGCACGTCATCTGCTGCACATCAGCAGTGCAAGACAATTAATCAGGGATTCCAGTGCCACGTCATAAATTATGGCACCTTCTGTCACTGACACTTGAAAGACAGAATGTGAGAATCTGTCTGTACCGACATCCTTCAGCTCAGGCGGAAGCACTTTTGGTGTGCTCGGGGCTGGCTCCCCACTCTGGGGTCTGATCCTAATCCCACTGCTTTGGGCCATGCACATTACAGGGATGTTTGTCACCAATGTCACATCAGAATGGAGCCTTCAGCTGATTTCTTGCAGTAACACAGGAAAATAATCTCCCCACTACTTATTCCATTATCACCGGCTAATGGAAGGACCTGGAAAAGTCCCTCCACGCCATGAGCTGTCCCCCAGACAGGAGAGAGCTGCGGCACATCAAATTCCTCACTGCAGCGGCTCTCTGCAGCCGGACCTGAAGTCCAGGCTGCACCTTCCCCACTCTCATTGCCTGAGAGATGCGCAGCGGTGAAATATCCCCAAATTAAACAATTACGTTTAGACACACAAACACACAGAGACCTCCCACTAACTCAGCAGATTCTTTTGAAAGTTGGCACTGTCAAAACAAACACAGTCGCCTGTAGCACCCTTCGCCGGCTCCTGCTGACAGCGCTAGTGAGGAGGAGGAGGTGCTGAGTACTTTGTTATAATGAGGAGGAGGATAGTGTTGGGAAAGGTGTTGAGTTTGACACAGAAGTATCAAGAGCAGGAAAGCGAAAGTCAAGGAAATCAGCCTTGTGCCACCTAAAATTGCTCTGGCACTAAACCTACAAAAATCAATGACTCTGCTTTCACAGGAGGTTTCACATAAACCTGAGGGAGCGTGCAGCACGAGCTGCACCAGATGGAAAGTCTCTGGAAGTGGGGAGTGAGACAGGAGCAGGGCTGGTATCTCTGAGCTACATCAAACACAGAATTCACAAACAGTAATTAGGGTTATTCACATCTATCCCTGCCTTCACTTCTGCCGTACCAGTGAGGAGGGAGAGACACCACCGAGAGAAAACACAAGTGTTATAAATGTATCTGCAGGTAGTAAAAGGATTGTTTGTACACATGTATTTGTGTCTGTTACCTGAGTAAAAATTTGGTAATACAGCAGTCTGAATTTTAGGTCAAAGTTATTTTTCCTTGGTGGCACCTTTTCAAACTCATTTAATCACAGCAGCTTGTCTTCCTTTGCCCTCCCTCACAAAACCACCCCTCCCCACACCACATTTTAAACCTTCTCACAAAGAATACTGAGGGAAAATAATTTTTGTGCAACTTATCCATCTTTCAAAGCAGCTTCTGGCAGAAGGGAGCTGAGAGTGATGAGTCCATAGAATAATAAATAATAACAATATTGAGCAGTTTTGCAGAGCAAATGTACATTGAGAAACTTTTCCTCTTGAGTGCCTGACATTATTAATTTGTTCTCCAAACACACTGGTGAGGGGAGTCAGCCCATTTTTACACACAGGGAAAGTGAGCATATAGATTTCAATAATTGTTTAAGACACAGAGGAGTCAGTTCCAGAAACTGGGCAGAACAAGTCAGGGAGATCACAGTCCATATCCATGGCAACATTTGGGCAGGGCCTTGTCACCACAATAATTGCTATCGGCAAGTGACACATGCTTGGGGTTTATGACACCTGTGAATAATATCCTCCCGGAGCTGCTCTTCCCTGTGGTCCAGAAGGAGCATGTCCCAGGCCTCAAGAAGCAGCAAAGGCTGGACAGCAGTTCCTGTAATTATTGATGACAGAAGTATTTCCAACCCCTTCCCAGCTTCTGCTTAAAAGGGTTCAAACTCATAGTAATCTACTGCTTAAGTAACGTATGACATCCAAAGATCTCATTTTGAGATGCACAGACATTCATCTGGGACATCCTTTCCAGTGGAACAGCAGCATTTTTATTTTGTACCACAGGACTGTGTTTTCAGCCCCATTATGACAGATATTTCAGATGAATTGAGGGGAGGGGGAGAAGACCTGAACTGACTTGCTGTATCCACATGAAATGGCTTGTGAGTGACCTTGTGTCCAACCTTCTAACATCTAAGACAAAAGCATGGAGAAGCTGAACAAAGGAAAGCAGGGAAGCTCCCTGAACAGGGTGTGTGTGGTTTCCGTTTGTTTGCATAGAGATACATTTTGAGGTTGAGAAACAGATACCTTATTTTTTAAGTCTTTTCCTGTTTTATAGTACTTGCAGCAGAATCACAAAAATATTAAGAATTTCCAGGACCAGCGCAATGCCAAACCCAGATGAAAATCTTGCCTGTCACACCCACACTAATGAGCTCTCAGAAATCAATGAATTTGGAGATTCCTGTGTGGACAAACATGAGTTTCCCCAGGTCCCCCTGATAACAGCTTGGTGATGAACCCAGCCTTCATCCTCCCTTTTCCTCCCGGGATTCCTTACGAGCCAGGTTCCAATGCAAAAGTGAGGCAGGCAGGAGGACAGCTCTTGTGTCCCTCCTTGCTTGCCCTGGGCAGTGGCTGGTGCTGGCACACCAGTATGATCTGCACAAGCTGATGCACTGGGGCTGCTGCTTTGCTTTTTAGAGCTATTGATTTCCTGCCCTTTCTTGTAAAGCGTTCTGTGAACTGGAAGCAGTTAAAGGTTAACGGCAAAGATTTCATTAAAAAGAATATTTTAGAATTGTTTAAGATCCTAAATCATTAGTAGTTAAATGCCCACACCTAAAAACTGTTCTGAAATTTGTGTCTTCAGGCAATGAAGCTCCAAGACTTACCTGCCAATATGAGCACCCCTGACTCTGCTCCAGCTCGGCACAGGAAATTCCCAGCTCCCTGCCAGGATCCCAGCTGTAGTGGAGCAAAAAAGAAAAGTTAAAGGGACAACAGGCACTGGACACCCCTACCAGAGGGTAGGAGAAGTGAGGGAAGGTGTGTCTCTGGTGAGATCCCCACCTCAAGTGCTGCATCCAGCTCTGGGATTCTCAAAACATGGACCTGTTGGAGCAAGTTCAGAGGAGACCACCAAGAGGATCAGAGGGGTGGAGCAGCTCTGCTGTGAGGAAAGGCTGAGAGAATTGGGATTCTAGAAAAGAGAACTTTTGGGGTGACCTAATCATGACCTTCCAGTACCTTACAGGAAAGATGGAACAAGACTATTTACAAGGGCCTGGAGTGACAGGATGGAGGAGTGGGTTTAAATTGAAAGAGAGTAGATTTTGATTAGCTATTAGATAAGAACTCTTTCCTGTGAGGGTGGCGAGGCTCTGGCACAGGTTGCCCAGAGAAGCTGTGGCTGCCCCAGCCCTGGAAGTGTCCAAGGCTGGGTTGGATGGAGCTTTGAGCAACCTCTTCTAGTGGAAGGTGAACCTGTCCATGTTAGGGGGTGGAACTGGATGATCTCCAAGGTCCCTCCCAACCCAGTCATTCCTATGATTCTTTGAAAGGAAGTGCTGCCCAAAAACCACAGTGCACACCCACATGTGTGTGCATTGAGTGGGATTTCACACGCATCTTGTTTACAAGCTGCACATTGCAAACTGACATTTCTGTTACTGTGCCTGTAACTACAGATTTTTATGCTCCTTTTTAAATGCACAAGCTTAGGCCTTTTTATGCACAAACCCAGGAAAAAGAGGGAAGTTTGCTGTCTGGGAGCCACTTTTCTCACCTGGGGACCTGCACAATCCGTGTGTGTTAATTTTAGAAGGAACGTCCTGAGCAGCATCCACTGCTGCTGACAGCACCTGGCAGAAGGGCTACATCCTGCACATCCTTTGGCAGGTTTTCTGGGAAGCAGCTACAGCAGAGCTGCAGTACAGATGGTCCTGCATTTGAGGGTGTTTGGATCCAGACCCTTCAGTTGGGTCTGTTTGAAGTGAAGCTGCCTTCAATACACCCAAATATTTTGGGCTTAAAGCTACACGGACCTGGCTCAACTTATTTCCCTTCCAGTTCTACCTCTCATTTGGGCAGCGCAAAAGCTTTCAAAGCCAAAAATCCTCTGCTTCCAGCTGTACATCACCACCTAAACCCTAATGCTGGCACATCCAGGCTCTGAGGGTAGGACACCCCAGCAGCCTTGGGGGCTGAAGTTCCCTTGGGGACACTCAGATGAAATGTGCTCTACACTGGGGCTCCTCCATTGGAGGGGGAGTAGAAATAAGGAGGAAAGTTATTTAAAATATCCTGGTAGGATCCATCCCCAGCAAAGGATTCAGCCACAATAGGTTCATTCAGACTTCTAGGTCATTAGACTATTTCCAGCATTATTTTTTAAAGATTTGTTCTGTCTCCTAAAGAATTGCTTCTCAATGCAAAAGCAGAATGATGAATACATCTCCCCTTTCCCTGCTGAATACAACTTAGGAAAACATAATGCTTCTCATCTGATTTCCTCCTCAAGTCAAAATAAGCCAACCAAATCCTGCTGTATACACCTATCAATACAAACAAAAGATGCAGAGACGGGGTTGTTTTGTAGCAGAAATAAACACAGTTTAAGGAATGATTTTCCTTTCATGACAGCTTAAGGTCCTTCAGACTTGACAGTATTGATTACTGAGTCAAAGCAAAGGAGGGCAGGGAACGGAGTTTTCCTTGCGTACACACCTGTAATGTTACATGCTCCGTGGGCTACGGGGAAGGAAGTGGAAGGCTCGAGCTGTTAGAAGGAAAAGCCAGAGAGGAAAAAGAAAAAGGGATATCTTGGGATTAGCTTTAGCATAACATCCCACAGTATGTTTACTTTTCTTCTCCATCTCATATTTCTTCCTGGGATCAGTCCCCAGCCCTGCAGACCCTCCCAGGAGTACAATGCCCTTCCGTGTATTGTACGAGTGGCACTGAGAGTACGGCAGCTTCAAAACATAAAAGGAAAAAAAAGAGTCTCCCTCAATGCCATCATCATTTTTAAAAAAGGCAATTGATGTCGCCTGAAGCAGCAGCTATGAAGCCCAATTATACCACATTTCATTCAAGTGTCAAAAATTGGAATAATAATAACCAACAACGAGGAGCACATATAGGAAATGATGCTGCCATCTTCTTTTGTTTTGGCCACGCGTTTTCATAAATTCAGGCTTTGAGCAGACCCAGTGCCACATTCCTTCAAGGACTTTCTTGTTCGCTATTGTTTTCAGTTCTTAACAATTGGCTTCCCTGACTACTTTCCCCATGTTGACAGTCGCTCACAGAGCCTCCATATGCTCCCACTACTTGGGTAGTCAATCATTTGTGAATTAGCTACCCAATCAAAGATCTACAAGAGGCTGGTAGTGTTCATTCATTGCTGGTGTTTTGAGTGAGTGTATTGCTCGCAAAAGGTGTCAGATTAAACACGCAGAAATGAATTTATTCACAGGATGTGGATTGTGCAGTTGGAAGCAGAGACACAAGCACTGGCCAGAGCTCACATGGAGTTATTTGAGGATTTTTTCCCTTTGTGTTGTGGTTTAAACCACGCCTGAGTTAAGATGTCACTGGACTCAGGAAGACAGCAACCACCTGCTTACTTACAATGGAATTTTTGGGAAGAGGCTGGAATCCTGGCTGGAATCCTGGCTGGAAGCAAGGGAGTGGCTCCAGAGGCTGCCTCAGTGTGGAGGACAGAAAGGTTAAAGCAATCTAAGGAACCCTGATGGAATGTTTTCCTTATCTTACCTATATATTTCCTTATCCTTACCTATGATGGAGGTGCACACTGCAGCCTTGCCAGATACGTTCCTCTCTGCACCAGCAATATTCCTGCATTCCCAGCTGCATGGATGGAACCCTCAGAACCTCCTGGAAGCACTTGTGGCTGATGCTGGGAATGATCTCGGACAAAAGCCACCCTTCTTTTAAGATCTGTCTCAAAACACCAACACAATACTCCCCTTAGCTGTCATTTTGGGGGAATTTAAAGGCATTTTAACACCGGCCAACACAGCCTAAACCAAGCAATGCCAACTTGCAGAAGAGCCAGCTTTCATCCAGCTGAGTTGTTCCAAAGCAGGATTATCACTTGCCATCAGAGACACTGCCTAACGCAGAGCTGGATGCAAACCTTGACAGGATTTAAACACACAGCTCACGTGAATGAACTTGCCTCCTTTTGTAGCAAAAGAGGAAAAAAAGTTGACATAACAAGGTTGTGTTTGGAGATCTCACTTTACAGCCCAAATTCATGCTAAAAGATGAGTAACACACATATCTATATATCCAGAGGGGCTCCTTTACCTAACTTAAGAGATCTATTTATAAGAAAAAAAAAAAAAAAAGAAAAAAAGAAAAAAATTAACTGCCAGTCCAAAGAAAATGTCACTGGTGATGAGAGAATCAAGCTGATTTCTTTTCTTCTCATGAATCAGTGTCACAATAAAGGGTCTGCGTGACAACCCTGCCCTTAGCAATCACTGAAAATCCCAGTTCCTTTGAAACTATGAGAAGGCTGGTCCTTATATTGCCAGTACTTGGTGACGATGACAATGATGCACTGGGAGAGATGTAACTTAGCTGCTTGTCATAGTTCTTACTTCAGCTGACTTCCAGCAGCATTTTTACTATTCTGTATTTATAGAAATTAAAATATTAAACACTTACTCATTAAGGTATGCAGATATGATTCACAGGGAACTGGTAAGAGAATGCCATTTTTAAGTGGACATATTACAGTGAAGAATATTTCAAGTCAGAGATTCTCAGAAGAAATATAAAGCACTTGTTTATTCAGTGTCAGCTGGAATAACAAAAATTCATTCTACTTGTAATAGTGCATCAATACATATTAAGCCAATGGCAATTTTCCTGAAGTTTTCCCTTCTTCCGAATTCATGAAAGAAATTTAAAACACTCAAGGCAAATGTCAGTGCGAAGGACAGTAATGTAAAGAATCAAAGTGGAACTACCTGGAATGTACATTAAATAAGAGGCAGAGAATGAGCACTGAGTGAATTTTTATATGTTCACATTACAACAAACTAGTCAAAGATTCTGACCCCTGGCACAGGAGAAATCTTCCCAGTTTTGATATATGCAATAAGATCATTCCCAAGAGGGGCTGGAAAAAACCCTTTTCCTCTCCCTTTCTTTCAATAAAATGAGACCTCATCTGTATTATGAGGAAGAATACTAATAATTTGGTAGTGTTCTGAAGTAGCTTTTATAAAGCTTCTGCTTGGGGTTTAATATTACCCAGGAAGTCCAGCAGATTTTCCTGGCTCTGCTGGAGGGAAAAGCCTGCGGCTCTGGATGGAGCATTCAGCTCCCACGTTTGCCAGGAGAACGTGGAGGGGATGGGATGTGCTCAACCCTTGTGCAGCCAACCCAGGGGGAAGAATGCAGAGATTCCCAAAAGGGGGCACGTGTGGGTCCCATCTGCGCACGGGAAATATCCTCCTAAGTCCAAAATGTGCTCCCTCCACCAGAATGATTCTGGAGCCTCTCTGCCTTTATGGCAGCTCATCACTGACTCCTTCTGGGCTGATCCTACACAAATATTTGGGTGAAGTGCAAGACTATTACTCGAAGAAAGGAAAAAACCCAAAACAAGGCAAGAGAGCTGGCAGCGGTATGTAATAACAAATAGGTGCACACCGTCAAAACAATTAATGTCACTTTGCAAGATCTTTTGGAAATATATCAACAGAGGGAACCTACAAATGGCTCTTTTCCAGTGCATTTTGGAAGGGGGTAGGATGTGCCATACTACTGCAAATCCCACGCTGAAAGATGAGAAGGACAAAAAAAAAAAAAAACCAACAAAGGAGAGAGAGGAAAAAAGGTGTGTATTTTTTTCCCTCCTGAAATTTCTCTTCAGAAATAAAAGGAAATAAATTGGGCATGTACAGCCAGGGCAAAGATTGACTCAGAGGCTGGATGGTCTAATGCAAGAGATACACCAAGCTGACCTATAATGCCATAAATGCTGGATAGAGGACCAGAATTTTCCAGTGCTCAGCACCAATTAAGGCCAGGTTTGCAGAAAACGTCCTTCCCAGGAGGGCCAGCATAGCAGAAAGCATTTGGCTCCCTCTTGATGTTTTCAGAAATGTTTTCAGAAGACCTTCTTTTCCTGGCACACTGCCCTCTCTCTATACCCAGGTATTTAAACAGGGCTTTAAAAGGCCGAATTATTGCCTCCCTGATTCTCAGTTTCCTGTCATTAAATCGGGAATAAAAATAAACTTCTTTCACAGCCAAGGAGTAGAGGATAAAAGCAGAAGTGTTTGGTGCTCACACGTCTCAATGCTGGGGGTCAGATAAGGATATTATTTTTGCACCAGCAGCTCTTACTTTGCTCTTGTGTGGTGTTACCCTCCTTCATTAGGTACTCAAGCATTCAGAATAAAATCAGATCCTAAAGCAACAATGTTTTCTGCTCCCAGAAATCCTCCATTTCCAAAGAGACTGAGCTCACTCAAGCTGTCTGTCCCCACCAGAGATCCCTCTTGATTCCCTTTCCTTTACCCTCAGTTTGCCAAGAGCTGAGCCCTGTTTTGCCCAAGCAGGCAGCTGATGAGCTGGGCAGGTAAAGAGCATTGCGCCGGTGTCTGTGGGGTGTACGTATCTATTTGTACACATGCACATCTATAAACACATAAATATATCCATGTTTAAGGCTGGGACATCACTTCAGTCCTTTCTGAACACCAGGGAGGATGGCAGAGGGGTGGGACACAGCCCTGGCTCAGTGACTGACAGCAGGCTGTCTCCTGGGGTTTGTTGCCCTCCCCGGCTGTGCACAGGTAACCATGACCGAGGGTGCTGTAACTCACACGGTGCTGGCAGGCAGCAAACACGGTGGAAGCCAAGCCAAGAGGAGGAAAGATTGTCCTTTTGCTCTGATATTTCCAAGTACAGCCTTACATTTCCTTATTTATCGCTAGGCAGCCATGGAAGGGACAGAAGGGGTGAATTTACCAGGTACAGCTTTAGCTGCCTCCTTGCCTTTTCCTATAAACATCCACAAACCTCCTTTAAAAAGGGGACAGTTCCCAATATCAGAGGAGTCAGGAGCCTGGCAGAGAAGTCCGGAGGTAACTCCCAGCTCTGCAAGGTGCCATTTGAGCTCTGAGTAAGCCCCCCCCCACACAAAAAAAGCGTCAAACTGTACGTGGGTTCAGCAGCCAGGCAATGGGTGGTGGCCCTCAGTGGGCCCAGGGAAGACAGCAAAGGTGACAAGTTCTGTGGAAGATCTGAAGAGCTAAGGAGACACCTCACAGGTGTCTCAAGCAGGTTTGGACTTCAATACCCTCAATGCTACCCTGGGCAAAAGCTGCTAAGGAAGAGTGGAGATAAACAGTATAATTTCCATCATTTAGGCAAGAGAATAAGTGGAATTATTTCATCATGTAAGCTAAAACCACAAAGAGCTTTCTACCATACTGATTCCCTATAAAAATATTTGAAGGCTTGTGCACATCTAAAGGAAGGACTCAGAATAAAAGAGGGATCCTCCTCTCTGTTTTAGCAATGACTTCTGAAGAGCACTTATCATGTTTTATTTCACAAGTACATTTCTGCACGTGTACCAGCGTAAGAAGTTTCATCAATTTTGGAGGGAGAAAAGGTAAAAGCTTTTAACATTAGTCAAGGGCACAGAGTGGTTAAAGCGATATTCCCTTCCCCCTGTTTTAACCAATTACTCCTATACTGCTGTACATGATTTCAGACTACTCTGTTTTAGGAAAACCTTGGGAAGAACCCTTTGCTGAGGAAGAAATTTATATTTTTCAGCATTTGTGAATTGATTTCCTTGTAGTATATTAAGTAAACTGTGCTCCTTATCTGAAGCCTGGTAAATACAATGCCAAAAAAGTTATTTCTGCTCCCACACTGACAATCAGAGCCTACATGGTCTGTGGTGCTGCCTCTGGGGTGGGCAGGCTTCTCTCCAGGAAGTTTTGCTTTCTTTAGGACACCTCATCCAGTATCCTCTTGCCAGGGAAAACTTTCACCATTTTCCAGTACCCAATAGTGCTACTTGAAGGTGTGTTTAAAACAAAAAAAACCAACCCTGTGGCTTTCATGGTGCCCAGCACACACCATTTCCCAGTTCTGCTCTGGCCTTAAACAGACAAGGGCCACAATCCTCTTCCCTTCTCTCACATAATTAACATGAGGTTTTGGATGAGGTTTGTGTCCCTATCCAACTATGAGCTCCTTCAGCTGCTCCTGTCCCACTTCAACCCTCTCCATACACATTCTAGAGCACCTCAGATGCCCACCCAGGACATTTTGCTCCATGCCTGCACTCCGGCTCTGCAGCCCTTGGGAAGGTTTTCCTCTGGGACATCAGGGCACCACAAAGCGCTTGTCTCTCCTGGACTGACTTCACAGTGGTTTCCTTAACCAGCACCAGTCTTACAAGGAACTTAATGAACAGCTAACCCAGATAACAGAATGGGGGCAAAGGGTCATGGGGAAGAGAAAAGATGGTCAGGAAACAACAAACATGGAGGGAGGAAAGACAGGCATAGAATGAAGGGAAATACTCAGAGGTCTTGAGGGACAGAATGGTGACAGAGATTGCAGTCGGAGCTGGAAGTGCTCATGTGTTACCTCATCTGGGTCAAGTGAGCCAATATCTCCCTCAGCTGTCATATTTTTTCAAGATTAAGGCAAGAAAGGTTTTGGTGTTTCTTTTTCATTCTGTGGTGCCTTTTTTTTCTATTCAGGAGCTTAAGTGATTTAATTTTTTTTTCTTTTTTTTTTTCTTTTTTTTTTTTTTAATTACCTTGATCTTGCTTTCCCCATTCCCCATTTGGTCACTGTTTGAACAGAAATGAATTCTCAGTCTCCAAAGCCTATATGTGATTTCTGTGGAGTGATCCCAAATTACCTAATCTCAGCTCATACACCAGTGCACATTCACAGTTTAACATCTCTTTTTTTCTTTGGAATTGGGCACAGGAACTGCTAGTTGGCTCAGATGTAAAAATAATACTCAAAACACCAAGGCCAAACCCTGCACAATAAGTCTACATATGTGGTTGGGCACTAACAAGCAAGTCAGAAAATGATCTATTTAAAGACTCACTTCTGATTTAGACATTGCTTTGAAGCAGTGAGAGTAGCCAGCAGAGTCTGGTCTCCATCACAATTTTTCAAATATAAAAATTAAAAAATGATTATAATTATGTATCCTGAAAGCTGGATGGGGCCATGCTGCACTGAAGCATATTTTCCAATGTAATTAAGGCTTTCAGCTGATTCCTTCTGACTGCAATTGTTATTTCAAATGTGAATTAATAAATCATGTCCATCTAGTTAAGAATTAAAATCAGTCTCAAGTATTCCTGCTTAGACCAGCAAACTTAAAGAGAGGGAGGGATGAACGCTCCCAAGAAACTCTCAGTGGAGAAGAGATGAAAAGAAAAAACAGGGAAAGTAAAAGAAAGGGCCTCATCTTACTTAGGGTTTTCCAGGCATCTGAGAAACACACAGGATGAAGTTACATGACTCACACATATGGAAGCATTTTTCTAGCTTTATATCAAGACAATATGCAAATAGTCTACCCCTACTTTCACTCATGACTGGCTGCAAATACAAAATTCAAGCTGAATAATGTTAACTGCCCACATGCTCTGCTCTAAAGGATCCTCAAGGGCTTCTGGTCTCCTGTGGTATCCACAGAGCACTTTAGCTATCACAGTGAATTAGTGTAAGGCCTGGTAATGCACCTTTAAGTATGTGAGCCCTTTTAAGGCACTTAGAGGTCAAGTCTGTGGCTATATAAAGTACAACCTTTGGAACATTTATTTTCACTTGCCCATCCAGAGGCTCGGATGGCACGCAAAGGCGGTGTTTAATTTCATAAGAGCCCTTCAGATTCCAAATTGTCAGAGTCATCAACTGGCTCTGATAGCCAACCAAAGTTTACAGTAATGTAATAAAGCAAGGTAAATATTGGCAATCAGGCAGTGGCTGCTGAGCGTGGCTGCGTGGGGCAGGAGGAATTGCCATTGTGAGAGAAAGTTGTCATTTTGCAAAGGGACTTCTAAAGAGCAAGGCACAAGGCAGAGCAAGTCCAGATGGGCCTCTTCCCTGGAACATAAACACAGACACTCTGCTCAGCCTCTTCCACATTTCTCAGCTATCCCAGACCATGAACAGTAGCTCCTGATGTGCCATTGATCAAAAATTCCCTGTGACTAAAGAATTCCCATGCAAACACTGAGTGTTTTCACAGACATTATGCCAAAGAGATGCCCAAGCAGAAGTTACTGAAAATAAAATGGACCCATAAGAAAGGAACTGTAGATATCAAAGCTGAAGATATTTTACACTGTTACCTCAGTGAGATGGTGCAGCACATAAACAAAGCATTATTTGATCACAGACTCACTTATAAGAGAGCACAGCTTTACTCTGAATATTGAAGCGGGGTTTTTTTCTGAGGGTAAAAATGAAGTGCGAAAGGCACAGGATGTCAGTGCTGTGAGACACCAGAGGCTGCCATGTGTGTGCCTGGAGACACCTGAGCATCCACAGCTGGAGAGCGCTGCAGTGCTGCCAGGCCAGTCCTGCTCCTGGCACTGGAATGCTGCCTTTTCCTATTCTGCTGGGAGTGCCCTGGGCCCTTGGGAGAACACACCTGATTTGCTCCAAACAGCACCCAGCCACTCCCCGTGCACAGCCTTTCCCTCTAACACTGGCTTCTTGGGCAGTTTATTCCACACCTGATTTTGGTGAGTCCTGGAAGGCCAGTGATTAAAATAAAAGTATATATAAAAAGCAAATAAAAGGAGAGGGCTCTCTGTATTTGTGACTGAGTGGGACATTAGCAGAAACACTCAATAAGTCCCTGTTGAACAGAGGCCAGTGCCCTGTGTCAGCTGTTTTGTTACCTTTTGAGGAACAATGCACTAGGCAGTGAGAGTTTACAGAGCAGATCTGTGGGCATGTGCCACAGGTACCAGAGAAAACTGCCTTCTTGTGTGTTTTTTAGTGCCTCTCAGTCTCTTCTCTTTATTTAGTTCATGTTATTTATTTATATGAAACAGGACTTTATCTATTGATACTCAAAAGGAAGGTGAAGAGTTAGGAATCTGGTTGGTGAAGAGTTATTGATCTGGATATCTGTAATGCAAATGAACAAACAACACCCAGAGAGGATGTTTGTTGGTTAATGTCATGTACTCGGCTATTGTGTGCTGATACTAATCAATGCACTACAGAATTTGTATAGACTCCTTAGCTGCTTCATCACACAGGAGGTGCCTGGCTGGGAGATTGTGCCATTTTAAAGTTCTGTTCATTACTGAGCGCTTATCCTTGCCCTGAAAGCTCCCTGTGTCAAGCAAGATTTCTGTGACTTGCTGATTTGTAGGATAAGGCTTGCTGTGAAAGCCACACACTGTTCTCTCAGCTCTTCAGAAGAGAAGCTTGGAAGCTTTTCTACCTACCTGCAAACAAAACCATTCTCCCAAAGTTACTCCAAAGGCTGATGTGAGGACGCTCAGTACCCTTGCATAGTCAAACTGTTATTCAGTTTGCTGAGTGCCACTGCCGTCAAGGACAAGAAATACATTCATGACTCCATTCACTGGCTTTAACAGTATGAAATGACATGAAACAGTTTGTTTCATGTCAAGAAGCCCTAAAAAAATAAAAAAGGTTGAAAGGAAAGGAAGGACAGTGGAAGAAATGCATTTAAATCAAGAGGGGAGAAAAACTGCTGCACCCTTACCCTTCTTGTTCAAGATAATGCCCAGTGGAAATTAGAAATTGTCACACCACCACACGGAATAACAGTGGCCAAATCAGTCCCTGGTTAGCACAGAGCCCAGCAACCACTGCAAGACAGTGCTGCAAACACACAAAAGCTCACACTACTACACATGTGCAAAATTCATGAAGACAAATACCCCATCAGCTGTGGGCAGTGCCTGTGCCTGAGCCAGGATATTCACTTCCCACCGAGCCTCCCTCTCCCAGGCAGGGAAGCAGCCGTGCCAAGCCTCGAGCGACAGCGTAATGACATTAATTTTCCAGGCACGCTGATGACAGCTCTGTGAAGGCTGGAATTTGAGTAATGCAGGTCGCACTGCCATTGTCCTGTCTTGGTGCACAGGGGTCAGACTCTGGAGGCTGCTTTACGTGCAACGAGCAGAGCTCAGCCCAAAGCACTCCCTGGAAAAACCCGGTGGGAAAGGAACGAGACGCTGCAGAAAACACAGTGCTTTTGTGCAACTGATGAAAGGTGTCATAGCTGACTTGTAGTGACATGTCCCTAACACAGGGACAGGACAGTCCTTGTCCCCTCTGCAGCTCACAGTTGATAGTTGTGAGATTGCCTGGCTTACACAGGAATGAATGTTTTGGTTTAGCCCAGGCATGTTTTGCAGCCCTGTCACTGAGCTTCTGACCTTTCCAGGCAACCCCTGTAACAAAATGACCAATAGTTATCTGGCTGATGGACAAAAATAGTCACATATTCTTGCCTATCTCCACTTTTCCCTTATCCCATTCCAAGCTCCATGGAAGATTTCTCCCTAATATAGCCTCCTAGTAACTCACTGTAGTCTGTCATCGCTTACAAAAAGCACATGAGACACTTTGTTGATCTTTCCCACTCCGAGTTCAAACCCCCCTGGTAACAGCAACACTGTCCAGAGCAATTGGTAATCCTCCCAGTTAAACCTGCAATGCTCAAGGATGGCCAGTTAAGCTGCCTGCCCCAACAGGAACAAGAGATTCAGCTCAAAACTCACCCATGATGCAGAATCAGGACAAGTGAGCCAGGACAAGTCTAAAAAACTTGCAACTTTATTCCTCTTTTTGTTTTAAGGACCCACCACTGTGCAATATTAGCAACACCTTCAGCTTCCTCCCATAGCCATAAGTATCAGAGGGGTTAAACCCCACAGCATGCCCCCTAAACAACACCAGGGCAGCACAAGTTCAGCTGGTAGAGCACAGCATGGGTTCCCTCAGCTCAGGACTACCTGGAGTGACCTGGAAATCAGGGTTGCAGCAGGACAGAGCTGCCTTGGCCATGGCAACATGGAATTTGCTTGGTCATTACAGCTCCTATGGATTCTGGCAGCATAGAGCTACAGCCCAGGAGAGAGATGTGTAAGGGTTTGCTGATTGCCATCTGCTACAGAGGGAGACACTGACGACTGCTCAGCTACTGCTTCAAATCCTGAGCAGATGCTCTACAAAAGGGAAAATGTCTCCAGCTTGCAGAGAAATATGCCTGCCTCTCTCTCCAAACCTGGCCCACTGACCACATGGCATGGCATGGGATTGGAAGATTTGAACTTTAGCCAAATGAAGACATTCCTGGCTTTATCATGAGCATTAAAGAGCTACCAGGTGAATCTTCCTGGGCAAAGTAAGGAGTGACTTCAGGAGCTGTATATACATCAGGCCAAAGCAAGTGCCACAGGAAGGATTTTCACAGTTCTTAATGTATGTTACAAATCATCCTGCATTGCTGGTAGGTTATGTTTGTTATATTTGATCATTCATCTGGTTCTTCCTCGCCTATCTCTTCCATTGCTGTGTAAGCCATTACAAAGTGGTTCCCTGTTCTGTCAAGGTGAGACATGTCCCAGTGTCCCTTTCAAAGTGACAATTACCTCCAATTACATAAAAGCTACGAAATAATTTTCAAGAGAAGCTGTACACCAGTTGTCTCCGCAGTCCTTTCACAGGGATCAGAAGCCAAGATTAAGCAGTTTCTCAGGGTTTCTCTGGTGATATTTTAAGGAGGTGAGAATGAATATGGGACCTAAGATCCATCCAGGATGCAGCTGTGGAAGACAAGTAATGCTAGGCTGGAGAAGAACAAGGACATGAAAAAACATCTTTTTGAAAAGGAAATATATTTCATGAAACCCAGCATTTGTTGGGACAACCAGTGAAGCCAAAAGTGTTTTCTCCTTTCCATGCTCCCATTCACCACAAACCCCCCTAAGATCTTCCTGCCTTTTCTTGGGAAAGTTAGCTCAGGGAAAATGCAAGTGAGCAAGTGCAGAGGAAGCTTCTATCCCCACAGCACACAAACCCCTTCAAACAAATCTATGAGGTTTGGGTGGTTTCCAGCCCCTGTAAATCAAGAAACATGGATTAATTTGCAAACCTTGTCATGAATGGAACCCTACAGGGCTCACACAGCTCTAATTTTAACCGGCGCCCCCATACTCTGCACAAACACACATATCCATGAAACAGAACATCATCCATATCCCACACTGCCTATTTGTTCATTGCCAGCAAGTAGATTAGAGTTCAATTCACTCTGATTAAAGGATTGGACTGATCTGTGAGCCAATCCTGATTTTTGCCCAACACCACTCAATCATTGTTCACTCACTGGCCCAAGCTGATCCTGTCTTTTGTGTGGGCATAAAAATGCTCTCCTCCTGTTTTCAGGGCTCGATGGGATGGGAACACACACAGCACTCAGCCATCGGGCACGGACACACCCTTATGACACGGACCCACAGGGAAAAGGTCCATCCAAAGGGGCCTGAGAACACAGCAAGCACACTCGGTATCTGGGGGGAAACGAACCTGCTGTGTGAAGGTGCTCCCTGCACACCCACTGCCCAGCCCAACAATCCCCACAGCTGATCCTGCTGGAGCAACTGGCTCATCCCACCCTTCCTACCTCCACATAGGCTCCAACACTCACAGGACCCGAGGGAAACTCACAGAAAACAAAGCTGTCACAGCCATACTCTGTCTGCTTCCACGCCAAAATAAGAGAGTCCTCCTCTGCCATCCCTGTTAGAGGAAAGGATGTGAACCTGTGAGCTCCTTTCACTAGCAGTGCCAACCAAAATACTCCAGAGGTAATTTAAAAATATCTCCTCAGTGTGTGCAACAGGAGCAGGCTGTGCCTGAAGTGCTGTGTTTCTCTCCTCTCTGCAGTGGCCACCTGGGATGCAACCAGCATGCACTTCCTAAGCTCCAGGGGTGGCATTTGCAGCCTGCCACAAAGATGCCTGGGACAGCTCACATCTGAGGCAGCTCCCTCCTGCGTTTGTTCAATGGGACAGGCAGGACACATCCCCAGCCTCTCCTGCTGCCCAGGCACACTGTGTGGGCAGGGAGTGGAAGTGAAACAAATCCAACAGGATGCGAGAAAATGGCAGCTCAGGATTGACAGAAAGGCCATTGCTTGGAGCTGTGTGAAATCCTGAGCCCCCAAGGAGAGCATAAAATGGGAAACTCAGGCTTGGTTTCCAGAAATTCATATCCACAAAAATAAACCACAAAGTGACTCAGAAGAGCATGTTTTCATACACAAGAACGCTGTGCATTACCCTGCTGCCAATAATGGCAGTGACAGAGAGGTACAAACACCAGGTCTGTATTCCATGGACAATCGTGCAATGTGGAATTGTGCAATCCTGCCTGGCACAGCCCTGGCCACGTCACTCCTGTCCTGAAGGAGCAGGTGCCTCCTTCAAAGTGCATTAAACTCCAGGTTTATTGTCAGTAATCACCCTTATTTCAGACTCCCATATGCTATTTTATCCACTTGCTCTCTTGTCTTTGTTCACATAACTATATTTTGCTTTTCTTTTTCCCCACTAACTCTTAATCCCCCTCACATGTTCCCCCCCAAGGAACAAGGTGTTAATGTGATGTGGCCAAGCACAGTCTTAATCAGAGCAGCCAGATTTCAAAGGGGTACTACACCTCCCTCTCTCTACAGACCCAGAAGCCAGCTGAGAACACCACAGACCCACTGATATGTTTTGCCATGTATAAAAATCACTCAGTGTGGGACAGATGTTTAAGTCTAGAGATGATACAGGTATGTATACCTGTGCACAGGCCACATTTGAAAAAAACAAACCCTATTTCAACATGGCAAGCACTGCATCCCATGGCCTTTACAGCAGCTTCCTAAAGCCATATGCTCTCTCAAGTAATGTTTGTTCTAAGTCCAAGGAAGCAGGAAACAGCCTGTGAAGTTTGCCACAGGTCCTTAACATTTATGTGCACTGTTGTTCTTTCTCCCTGTGTTTCTTGTTAGTCTTGGAGAGCAGAAATTGTGGGGGTTTTTTGGCTGAATCTGTTTAGGATTCCTTGTTGAACAGTATTAGCACAACCAGAGTTTCTGGGAACAATGACAGAAGGAGGGAAGTTTCATCAGGGTGGGTAAAACAATCAGCCTGAAACAGTGCTATCCTCAAGCCTTTTCAACAACGGGCTCGAAGGTCTGAGGAGAGAGGGATGTTTCCAGAAGCTGTCATTTTGGCTTTTGTTCCTTTTCCCTGACCCCGTGAATCCTCTGCAATACCTGTTCTCACACAGCCACGTCCAGTGAGTGCTGCATTAGCACATCTTTCTTGGAGAGGACAGAGAGGGTAGAGATGAAAAGGCTGGTTTGGACCCATTCGTTATAACTGTGTTTTCTAAGGCAGTACATGAAACCTGTCACTGTCTCTGCTGTCATTTCCCTCCCCTTTTGCTGGTTTGGGTTTGTATTATTTTTTTTTCCTGGTTGCATATCATGACCAAGAGGCTGGATCATGATGCACTAAGGAAATATTAATTCCTTTGCTGTTGCATCTAAAAGCTAAGATGACGAATTTCTGTGCCATGCTACATTATACGGGGATAAAGGAACAAAAGGGTGAAGGACAGTGGCTGCATGGTGTCTTAATCAGATGCAGATCAGCCTAAGAGCATCAGACCATCAAATCCCTGCTCTGCAGCAATCGTGCACCTTTAGTCAGGCTCTGAATGGGCTGAGATAGATTCGGGGCTTTATTGAAAGATCATACAGGATGACTGCAAAATCCCATTACTTGTTGATTAAGTATTGATTGCCTCGGTATTAACAAGCCAGCTAATATGAAGTGACCTCTGAGGCCACTGGTTGGAGGAAAAAAAAGACAATTTACTAAAACAGGCAGGCAGATGAATAAGAGGGCTAGATCTGCTCTTGGCTTTTAGCTTCGGTTAAAATGTCACACTCGATAGTGCAGATCAATGCCCACTTTATTTCCTTGCAGCCGTCTTATTACCATCATGAGGCTGCCTCCTTTGATGCTTTTTAATGACCCTCTGAACCGCGTGCTCTGCTTACCCACTGCCTTTGACTAAAAGGAAAGGAAAAGCTTTTTTTTTCCCCTTGCTGGTGATGGAGTGGCTGAGAACATGACATTGTGCCAGTATAAGTGGAGCAATGAGGTTTCTCGGGTCACCGGTGCTGCGACTCTGCTCTTTCACTCGGTTTCTAGCTTTTCTTTCTTTCTTTTCTAGATTTCAAAAAGTCTTGCTCCTTTTCATAACTTCAAAACTGGTGAGATATTAAGAGACCACCTACTGACAACTTCTGTCCAACACTCTTATTTGTGTTTTTAAGTGCAATAAGTTTAGCAGCTCTTGTTACATTAATTCTCCTGAAAAGCACCTCACCCAATTATTTTGAATCTAATTTTTCTTTTTCTTGTTGCCACTTGCAAAACGAAGAATTACTTTTGATGGTGAATAAAGAGTACTGAGGGGATACAGTTTGAGTCTCCTGAATCAAAATTGGACCACATTAAGAATTGTGGAAGATCCAAGAATTTCTTCTTCAGCGCATGCAGAGTCTTTTAATCTAAGCTCATGTATTGAGCCAAACATAAACTACACATTAAAGAGAAGACAACAATTCTATATTCAAGATGCTACACTTCTGTCAAGCATTTACATAAGCATATTTAGTTCTCATTTAAGAGATTAACCTGCAAATAATTCAATGTTTTGAAGAAGTAGACAAATGCTATGGAGAATAGAGATGATTCAATACCTATTGAAAAGCATAAAGGCTGTTTGAAACTTCTGGATAAATTAAGGACATGAGGAAGAGAAGGCGAATTAGGCAAACAGCTATTCCAACAGCAAAGATTTTCTTCTCCTTGTGGAAGACTGTAAAGTTAATGAGCCAAAGTTGAATGGATGTTAATGGCGAAATCTCAGGCAGACATTTGTAGTCTGAAGACTTTGAGAGTGGGAGAGCAGAAAAATGACAAAAACCAAAAATGGATGACTGGAAATATCACTAGAGTGGGCCTCAGTTTTAAACCAATAGCAACAACAAGGGCAACTTCTGCTTTGAGAGTAGCCAGTGGGAAGCAACGTGGTCATGGCATTGCCTGATGACACCAGCCCGACCCAAAATCACTGAAGAGCTGGCCACCAGAAGCTCTGGTACTGAGACAGTACAGTTCCAGCAGACTTTGGTACTGAGAATATAAAAACATCTCTTGTTTTTTTGCAGTAACAAAAGGACACAATTCATGTACCTCATTGCTTTAATTTCTCTCTCTCCTCCCTGCCACCCTTCCTTTTCTGTGGTTTTGTGGCAGAAACATGTACGAGAAAAATAATAAGCACCATCAGGAAGCTCTTTGGGGAGGATGCAGAAGTTTTGGTACTCTGCAAAGCCACGCTCACCCTCAACTGCTGAATCAGCCACAAATACAGGATCTGGCTTCTTATTCCCTCCTTTCCTCTTCAATGTGATGCTATTAAAAATCAGAATAATGCGGGTAATCCTTGGAGTGTGAGACCTTGATGGGATGACTTAGATTATTGCTGTATTACTATTATTTATATAGTGCCATAAACGTGCACGATACTTAGCAGAACACAAGACATCCCTCCTGCACCAAACTGCGCAGAGCCCCGCGTAATGCAGATGGATAATTTCAAACACACACACAGAGGCAGGCACACCCCTCTCCTGGCTCCTGTGCAAAGGGCTCCAGAGCTTTGGGAGCTTGCTGATTTTTTTTTTTTTCCTTTTCAAATTACTCGCAAAAAGTTCCTCTTTAAACTGTAAGCCCAGCTTGAAGGCTGTTGGCCAAATAGAGGCGTGTAGGGGCTCAGATCTGGAGCAGAGCCTAACAGGCTTGTCCATAAACGTATGCCTCTCCAGCATCCTGCCTGCTGCAGCTCTAATTATAAATTACCCCTGTAGACACACAGGGGTTCTAGTGAATTAAGCAAAAAATTTAGACTGGCTGATAGGAAAACAAGTTTTTGCACAGCATTCCCAATAAGAAATTATACACTTGTTATGCATTACAGTCTGTGCTCAAAATGCTATTTCAGCATTCTGGGTATTAAAAAAGGAAGCTTATGTGGTCTTGTGGTGAAAGACGGTGAAGGATTATTTAAAGTAAACTATAGGGAAATATAAAACAAACCCAGTTAATTTATCACAACAGCGAAGATGCATAAATAAGATGTTTATGAACAACAAGGACAGTTTACCTATTATTCCAAAGAATTGATGCTTTCAGGAGCGAAATATTTTCTTTAAAGAAAAACGATGCCAGCTTTGCTCAGGTCAACAATATAAAAGTCTGTATGGAAAGCAGCCTGAAAATCTTAGTTCAATGTACTTCTCCCTATTTCTAATTATAATCAAGATCTCTTGGTCTGAGTGACAGGAGAGCACAGCTTTTGAAAACATCTGCACTTGATCAAAGACAGAACCTGGTGCCCAGGGAGCTTTGGGAAGATGCAGTGGAAACACATCAGAACAAGAACCTCACTGCAACATTCACTGTTTCTAACAGAGTTTGTGCAGCTCAGGGCAGATGAAGTCCTGGCTAATTGCACATAATCTGTATGGATTTTTAAAACAATTTTAACAAGTGATGAACTCATACACCCTGTGCTCCAGGCTAAGCTTCCTCAATACCAAAATCACAAATTATGTCAAACCCAGTAATCAAGGCCTTGATACCAGCTTGACAGTACATCACTTGGCTGAATCATGGGTCAGCCAGAAGTGCAAGTCCTGAGAGCCCAACACACAACACTGGACACCGACCTACACTTTTATGAGCACACTTTATAGTAGAAGTGCCCAGTTCCATCTCTGGCTTATTTGGATTTATGCCAAACTGCTGCTGTTCCTGATTTCCAAATGGTGTCTGCAGCCTGATATTCTTCCTTCCACATCAGCTGTCCCAGAGGTCAGCTCTCTGTCCAGCAGGTGTGGTGCTGGTCAAGGTGAGCTGTGCACTCCTGCTTGGTGAGCATTTGCTGACCCCAGGACTAAAGATGAGCTACAATAAACTCCCGAGGGGCGCCCTGGCCTTCTCCAGACAAAGGGCATGAGCAGCACATCAGAGCTGTTCTTTTACCTGCCTGCCATTCATCTCCCTGCCTTTAAACCAATCATTGCTCATTTAATAACATGGGATGTGCTCCTGCCTTAAGAATGTTGACTTATTCACAATCTATGAGCTCTGCAGGGTCAGACTTTTATTTTGCATTTGTGATATTTAACAGTACAGCACCCTGAGCTGTTTAGAGTCCACACATATTTTCCCCAACTCTGGAAGTGTCCAAGGCCAGGTTAGACAGGGCTTGGAGCAACCTGAGATAGTGGAAGGTGTCTCTGCCCAGGCAGGAGGAAGAACTGGGTGAGCTTTAATGTCCCTTCCAATCAAGGCAGTTCTGTGATGATATCACAACACAAGTAAAAAAGCAGGAGATAGGAAGCAGAAGATCTATATTTAAAGCTTTATGCCTCCAAGTCAGCAGGCTATTGAACAGAATTGGGGCACCTGATTGCTGTCAAGTTGCTGTCCCAAGCCACATTCACAGTCACACAAATACCACTGTATTGGTTTGCCACCTCTTTCCAACTCTTTCCTGCTTTCTCAGCCACACAGCCTGGGGAGTGACTGGATTTAACTGAAGGGGACAGTCAGAAACAGGAAAGCCCAGTCAGGAGAAATGCCCTGCACACCAAACTGCTCCTGAGCCAGCCCGAATCCACCCTGGAACAGCTCTGTTCCTTCCTAGTGGAAACGTGAGCTTCTGTCCAAGTCCTGTGCCGCCCTCCAGGGAGCGGGAACACCCCCTTTAGGCGGTGACTCGGTTTTGTAACTCAGGTAGCACCTCCTGACTGGGTGTGTGCAGACATTCCCACCCACAGCAGCTGGCCAGCAGAGAGACAGAGAGAATAAAGAGATCACATTTCACTACAATGGCCGCTTCCTCAGGAATGCCAATTGTAATTTAAAAAACGGTGACAAGTGCTTCTTAGCCTGTGAACTTTCCTATTGCTGGGCTGAGTAAAATGGGGACAGTTTTCCTTTAAATTTTGCCAGTAATGATATGGTACACAAAGTGACAGACTACAGGGTTTGGGTAGAATGCTAACATTGTTCTTTTTCCCTTTTAAAGGTCATGTGCAAGAAAACCTCTCTAGTTAAATCTATCCATTTAAAATCACCATTAGGTCAGGGAAAGCAGCCTCAACATGCTAAGAGTCTTCAGTGGAAAACACATGCCAGGGTCCAGCTCGTACAGAGCTGCTGGAGGAGGCGATGCTTGGCAAGGTGTGCTCCAGTGCTGCTACAAAATCCTGGATTTGCTTCTCATACCTGTTTTTAGTCTCTTACATGTGACCAGATTTCAGTGCATATCCATTTTTAATAAGAAAGGAAACGAGCAGGTGTTGATGTGTGGAATAGAACTGCAACAATTCCAACTGCATTTGTCTAATGGGGATGATAACATGTTTCAGCAAGGTATGCACTGAGGTATGATGAAAATAGGACTGAAACCCCCTCCAGAATTGGGATCCTTGGAAGTATAAATTTAAGTAGCACTTTAATTTGTTACAGCATGCTGTTGAAAAGTAATAGCATTTAGAGATTACCGAGCAGACGCTAATGTGGTTCAAACAGACAATATTAATAATCTTGATATTACTTAATAACACGTGTTTTCCCTTCAAAGTCTGACTGCAGAGCACGAAGCACACGGAAACACTGTCAGGGAGTTCCCTTGCAATGCAGATGGCACATCCGCCGCGAGTGCAGAGGGCAGGGAGCTCTCCTAAGGAATATCTGCTCCATGAGTAGTCACACTGGATACACGGCTGTTGTGTCTGAGTGAAACACAGAGCTCTGACACTGGCGCTGATTAAGAAATAATTTGGTTTTTACTTCCCTGTGCAAAACATTTCAGCAACAGTAGCGGTTTCACAGAAGAAATGCATGAAAAACCCCATCGTTACTTCCAAGGAAGTTGCAAGTGTTCTGTCACCAGTGGAAAACAGATCACATTTGATCAGTCACTGTGTTCTCAGGCTCCAACTTACTTCAACCTCGGTACAATATGCAAGAGCTTGTGAGAGAAGAGTTGGGTTAAAAGCAGATCCTCTAATCTAAGGAGTTAAAAAACCCCAAAGCATTCACTGATCCTTGGGAACAGAAATTCCATGCTGGAACAACTGCTTTGCATTTTCAAATGAAATAATATTTAAATACCGTGGTGTAGCATTGCTGGGTTAGCTGGTACTGATTTTATTTATGCTAAGCAGTCATTCACTTTGGAAGTAGCCAAATTTTTTCCAAGAGCTCTGCTGATGCGTGGATGTCCCATAATAAAAAGCATATTTTCTAGTAAGGATCAAAATTCATAACACTTTATACTCAATAGTTTTTAATTAAGTGCCACATTAATGCTGCTTGCATTGCTTTTTCATCATGGACCCAACTTCCAAATGAGCTCACAGACACATTTTCAAGTGCTCAGTATTCTCTAGGTTTTAGAAAATGCTCGGCTTCCATCTCAGCACCCAAAAAAAGTGTGAGTGTTTCAGAGATGAGTTCTGCTAATAAACCTGTCCTATACATCTCAAATAACACAAGTACACACATCACTCCATAGATTCCAAACATATTTTAACACAGAAGTGGTGTACTGGGATGACTGTGCTTTTCGCCACTACCACATTCAAAAAGCTCAACTATTTCCTTGGACTTGCAGGCTTGCAAAAACAATCTTGTCAAAAAAAGCTCTTCAGCTTCAATTGCTGATTATTAAAACTTTAAAAGAAACACATCCCACAGAAAACAATTAACAACATCTGAAGATTCATGTGCCTGCCTAGATGTCTTAATCCGGAAATTAATTATAAATTAAATTTATCACATACATGCAAAAAATACTCATGTAGCTGCCCAACAATTTGAGATAATGCAAACATGAAGGGAACGACTTCTGTAAAGACGACTGTGTGAAAAGCAAAAGGATTAGCTTCAAATGATTATCCCTGGAATCTGACAACTGTACACACACCTTACTTTAGCTCAGATTTGCTCTGCCAATCAGGCTGTTAAATTACATAACAATGTGATGCCTCTTAACAAAAGATGGCATCCTGGGCGTTAGCTTCCATTGTGGCAGTCGCAAGAAATGGATCTCTATTTCCTGCCTACAGTATTATTTATTTTTTCCTTAGTTTTACATTTTTTCCCCAGAGATATATTACTCCTCTTTCTCTTTTTATTTTTTGTGAGACACTCCATATTCCCTATGCGGTGTTACTCATTTTGTTGTGACCACGCACGCAGCAAAAAAGAAATAAATAATTCTTTTCAGCTCGTTCAGGGATCCAGACCAACGTAATCTGTGTTGTGTTCACTTTGTTATACTTTATGTAAGAGGTGACACAAAGCCAGCAGAGCCAACGCAGAATCTCGAGATACATATGCTGCCTTTCTGCCTTATACACACTCCCAAATACGTGACACTTGTTAAGTGGCAGCCACGTACCACGAGCATCTCATACATTTTATCTTCATGTGTTTATGCTGATTATTAAATACAAGATGTTAAAGAGTTTCCTGAGCAAGGCAGAGGGAAATGGTTTTACTTTGATTTGCATGGTGAAAACGCAGATGAGCCAACACTCCATGAAGAGCAGCATTCCCGTGACAGGAACAAAGGGAGCTGCCAGGCTGGAGAGATGGACAGCAGCACACTGTTCTTCTGTCTGCCAGGCCCTGTGGGGGCACAGCACAGACCCCACTGCAGCACTGCTGTGCTTTCTTTCCTTGCATCACCCAGAGACCACAATAATTTGAGGGGTTGCGGCTATCAGGTTATATATTAAAAATGATGCTTCCTCTTATCTATTTTCCTTGATGGCTTTTGGCAGTTATGAATATTCCTGCTTCTTTTCCTGCCTGCTCCAAGACACAGTGAGTAGGTAGAGAACTCACTGCAGCTTGCCTGGAAGCTGCTGGTCATTGATTTGAGTGACCACATGTGAAGGGCAGGGTAAGCCTGAGAGCCAGACAGGCTGCTCATGGATAGTGCACCTACAGGCAGGGAATGTGGTTAATGCACAGCCCAGGATGCCAGAACTCCTTCATGGCAGGCTACTCAAAGGGAAAACATTCCTCACTGGGTTCTGCCTCTGCACGTGACTCACTTTTGGTTCCCAGCACCATTAAATATGTTGGAGAGAGGAAAATTATATTCCAGCCAGCACCCTTACATGATCAGAGCAGAGCAAGCCCAGTTTCCACCAAACTATCTACAAACCTAGATGCACTTGCCTAGACTAGTCTTTTGTGTATCTGTGGCTCCATTTCTCCTCCTTTCTTCATGTTAAACAACATCCAGTGAGAAAACAACCTTCCACTTTGACCTCTGCCAGCCTCCCCAAACCTGCTGCTGCCCTAGGAACAGTCCCCACATGGCACATTTGTGTGGGGAAGGGCTGCCCCCTTGAGTATGTCCTCCAGTGCACCCAGTGTGGCACCAGAATGAACGTGGAGGGTCTGTAGACACCTGAGAGAATCACAGAATATGCTGGGCTGGGAGGGTGGACCCCACAAGGGTCACCAAGTCCAGCTCTCAAAGCAAATAGCCCAGACTGGGATGGAACCTGCAAGCTTGGCATTACGAGAACCTGCTCTAAACAGCTGAACTGATCTGAAAAAAAAAAGCCATCAAAGCCAGAGATTCCCTCCAGCTGATTCCCAGTAGAAAGAGTGGATTTCATTACCTGGTCAAACCCCTGGAGCTCCAGTAGCATTGCCTTTTGTGGTTTCTCCCTCTATTAAGGATAGGAAATAAGGGTTGTGTTGATTTTTTATGATCCTCATTCTGCACTGAGCTTGTGTCTGACTCTAAGGCCAGATCTCTCTAGTTTGTATGCTTGGCAGTCAAACTTCTCAGGACTAAAGCCACAGAATGCATGTTCAACAGCAACACACCTAAACATACCTTAACCAAATTTACTTCACTTACAGCCTTCCAAACAAAGGGCATGGCATTGAAAACACTCATCATAAGGGACATTGCAAGATACTACACTCTTCAACCTAACTTTACTCCATAACTTTGCGAAAAACAAGAGAAAGATCTTGTCTTGCTGTCCTTGAAGCTGGTGGGATTGTTCAATTCCTTCTGAGGGACACCTGCACAGCAGGAGCCTCACAGGATTGAGTCTGTACAGCACTGAGATCTTACTATTAGTAAAATATTTGCACAGTAGCAGGTGATGGGATCCTCATCATTTTTGAGCAATACAAACCATGTATTAAGACCAAGCAAAGTTGCTGCATCCTCACTATCAACATTACCTTCCATGGCCCTGGAGACTCCAGTGCCCAGGAGAATGATGTTGAAGGGGGAAATGTCCAAATATGAGTCACCTGCAGGTTCTGAGAGGTTCAGATTTATAAGGAGGGAGTTTTCTGTATGAGTGACTCCTCAATCTCTGCTGCTTTACAATAAGCAGGTCCATCTCCTTAGTTTAGCCATCAATCTAAATGCATAATCCTGGGAAAATGAAGGATCTTATCATTCCCTGCCTGAGCTGTCTCTCCCAGAGTGAGGTTCAGCTGGACTTGACTCTGTCAGCCATGGAACAACCTGGTTACTGTTCCAGTCCTCAGCCTCCCTTCAGGTCCCCCGGCCATTTCTCTTTACTTGTCCAGCTTCATATTGGCAGGAGACAGCAAGGGTTGGAGAAGACTGTTTTGGGAAGGAGAAGATAAATAGCTTAAAAAGAAGATGAGATTTTCCATTCGCCCTGAGGTAGAAGAAGGGCAGGGGAGGGGTGAAATAAGAGGAAAAAGACAGGTAGAGCTGGAGGAGAAAAATGAGATTCTGCCTGGTGTTTCATTAAACAAAACAACAAAAAAAGCAATTGGTTTGGAAAAAAAAGAGAACAATTTAATTTTGTAGGCAAAAGGCTCCTGGCTTCACTTCCTAGTGGAACAATTTGGTTTTACGAGAGTAGACTTTCCAAGCCAACCGTGACTGTACATATGGCACAGCTTGATACCTGCTCTCTGGATCCTGATGGCTCAGCTACTGAATTTGTCACATTCTTTTGCTACTCTGACTTTTTCAAGAACTGCTGTAGTGCTTCCTGCTTTTAGGAGTTATTTACAGCAAATTTATGAGTCTGCAGAACTATCTGCCAAAAAGTAAAAGGGGAAAGAAAAAATCAAGTAAGCTATTAACTGCAAATTATTTGTCAAGCTCCTCTTGCCAGCTCTTCCAGACACAGACCAGCATTTTACCACACAAAAACATATTGTCCAGGAGTGCCCTTTCAAATGTCTATGAATGCTACAAGATCAATCTAAGGTGCAGGAGCATGGAAAAACACCATGGTAAAATGGGACAGCAGCAGCTGCACCCAGGACCAAGATTCACCAGTAACATCCCGATAAAACAACCTCCTCAACACCCCCAGCCGCCACCAGTTTCCCATTGGGATGCTGTGCTTTAGCACTAGAAAATCGACCAGAGCAGAGAGTGTCTCCAGATGCACTCTCAGCACTCATTTCATCCCTCCATAGGTCTTTTCCTAGGGTTCTTCCTTCCACAGGCCCTGTCCCTGCACGCTGTGGCACACAGAGCTGTGTTTATCTGCAGTTCTTCCCACCCCAGCAGACCCTGGTGAGCCATCATCCAGCCAGGGGCTCACAGGGCATTTGACTGCACCAGTATTTGTGCCTTTCTGCACTTACCCTACAAAAACACCCCAGACAATATATTTTTCTTGTCTTCCTGCATGATGAACAGCCACACCAGAATGGACTTCTGCTGGGATGAGCCAATGAAACCTTTTTTTTATTATTATTTTATGTTTCTAGTGTCCACGCAGTTGGAATAAACTGTAAATTAGGTGTTACAGCACTGTAGTTTGGGTAGATGTGATGTTTTAGAAATGTAGCTTTAGTTTGTTATAACATAATAGCAGCTTTGCTTTGTTGTGACAGTGGCAATAAATAAAGTTCCCACAATGTATAATGCTATAACCAACCAAAACTAGTCTAACAAACAACAAATCAAGGGGAGCAATACCCACCCAGCACTTTACATACAGAAATATTGATGATCTGTGCTTAAACTTCCCAGGTTAGAAAGCATCCATTTTTCAAGAGATCACATGATGGTGATCTGCTCCCTCTGCTCCCTGAGGTGAATGCCAAAACAGAGTTCTTGCCATTTTCATGCACTGGTAATAATTGCAAACTAGAGATATTTTCTTTTTCTCTCTCTAAGTAAGTAAAGATTTCTGGCAGCTCCAACAGCCTCGTTACTATTGCACGTTAGTCACAGTTTATTCACATCAGAAGACCAGTGGAAGGTTGAGACAGGCAGGGGACTAAAGATGGATCTCTTCTATAGTTATAAAAGGATTTCCATTTGTTAACAGCTCTGCCTATGAAGTATGCAATGACATTTTCCTACTGTGCTATTTTCATGCCTCCTGAGATGCCAGGTTATAATGCAAAACATCTGAATCATTAAATTTATACAGTTATTTAATAACCCATATAAAATACATGGCAATGTTGCTTCTTTTAAAACATATGCACCTCATAAGAAAACAATTTCCTGCCCTATGTGGTGTAGTCAGATTTCAGTAGTTTCTGTCGGGCAGGAAGGGTTCAAACTTCCATCTTCTGTGCACCCAGGAGCCACGACACCCAATATCACCAAGCTGCTGCTGGCAGACCCTTTTGGAGGAAATCTACTCCCTTTTATAGATGATCAGCCCAAAATAGAATACGTATTATATATAAACATGTAGTGATATAAATATATAGCCAAAATAATCATAGCTAGCAGGTAGTAATAGTGCAGAAGTGAAACACAAGCTTGTCTAACAAAACATCAAACACATCCTTCACCTTAACCATGAGTGATTTTTCATAGCCATAGTAGAACATGTTCCCATGAACTTCTTAAGACTCACTTGGGGTCTAGAATGGAATTTGGCTTTCTGGGAATTGGCTAAATTCTGGTTTTGGTAGTTCCTTCCTAGCTCCCATACTTGAAGATAAGTTCACTCAGTTACGGGATAGATGTTTCTTTAATAGAAGTATTCAAAATATTGCATAACAGACAGCTGCTAATATGGAACATAATGAGAGGAAAATATTGCTGGCACAGCCAGGATTCAGCAGAGAGAGGGTCAATCCTGTTCATAGACATGTTGAAGTTTTTTGGTTGGTAAAAAAGCTGACAGACTGCATTACAGCTAACATTCCCATATTGATTATACCATTTCTGAGCCTGCCCTCATCGTGACAGGAGCCACATAATTAGTTTTTTCCTTGTTAAATATTTGTAAATCATTCATACTTTAATGGGTTACATAACCTGGCTGAGAGCTTCCAATAATCTTAATTTAACTCGTTTAAATGTGAGAAAAAGCTGTAGGGCCTGGTTTGTGCCCTCCCCTGAAGGTGGGTCAGCTGGAGGCAGGAACCTCTCCAGGTTCTGCAGGCAGCAGAGGGTGAGTGACAAAGTTTGTGAGGGCTGCCAGTGATGAGCCTTAGTGAGGGTGATGGATTTATGATGTAAATCAGGGCCCCAATTCAGCAGGCACTTAAGCACATGTTTCAGTCTCATTGACTTGGTGGAATCAAATGAGTGTTTAAACGCTTTCCTGAGCACTGGATAACTGTACAAGGGAACAAAGATGGGAAGAGGAAAAGGACAATATAATGAAATTGTAGTTTTTAGGGTGGAATAGTGGAAGCTGGTTTAGAGTTATTCTAGTGAAGATAAATTGCAGGGAAGCTAAACACAAAAAAAAAAGAAGAAAATTTTACAGTACAACTTAAGAGACTGGGTTATATGGAAGTATTGTTTGAGAAATCTTTTCATCTCTTTTGTTGAGTAAACAAATTGAATTAGAATCACAGCAAATAAAGGCAGAGGAGTTATATGTGATATTTCATTGCTTTTTAAGATTCCTGCTCCCTGTGCATTGTATAGACACAACAAGAAGAGATTAGGTTCTTCTATGCACCATTACTAGCATTAATAAGATTGAAATTGTGAAAAGGCTGTGTTCCTTTCAGGTAATCTTTCAGGAGTGAGTTCTTCAGGACATTTTTACTGTGGCAGGGTCATAAATACCACATTACTTGAGTGGTCCTCTCCCTAAAATAGGAGGTGGTGAAGCATGTGAAGATACAGTGAGAAAAAACCCCTCCCAAACTGCAAAAAGGATGCGTTTAGTAGAGATTTTCCTGATAGGAAATTCTCACTACCCCCAGAATACCTCCTCTCTCCTGAGTATCAATGAGGAAACAGATCTTTCAGTTCACAAAGAACACCCAGATGTTGTTATTCCACACTTTCTTTTCCCTTTGTTTTTCTTTTTACATACTTTCACTTCTCATTCCTCTTTTTTCCCCTACGAAAGACCATATAAACAAACATATAGCAACAAGAGCTATTTCCTGATGGATCTGAAGCAGATATAAGAACCTGTGGAATTCTACAGTAGCCAGGATCCAAAATTAATTCTGGATCAGTTTTACTTTGGCAATTATTTCTGTGATTGGCAACATCAGTGTTTTAAATAAAAGCCTGAATTTGGGATTCAAAATCCAATTTCAGCAAAAGCCCAAATGCTAACAGGCAATGGCTCCTGCCTTGGGGGAAAAAAAAAAATCATACCAAAATGTCACATCTAAACATCCTCAAAACTTCAGAATACCAGACTAACACCGAAAACCAGACCAGGATGCTGCTAAAGTCTTTAATGGCCATCATCCATGGCCAATCCCAGCAGCTCAAGCGCCTTTAAGCACCACTTGCTCCAGCAATCTCCAGAAGTGGGCTTTCCAAACACCATCTCTGCCCTGCTGCACACACAATGATATTTAGATACTTGTTTCCATCAGAAAATGAAGGCTACACATATAGCTTTCACAACTGAAAAGATAATCACCTTGCCAATTGTATAGATTTGTGCATGGTCTTCCTCCAATATTGACCTGATGTTCAGTGCAGGAAGTGATTAATGCAGTTTGGAAGAATCAAAAGAATTTTTTCCTATTTCCACCATTTATTCTAGAGGAGATACTGGATCCTGTTCAATAAGTGCAATAAGCATAAACTGTGGCACTTACAATACTATTCACTAGATTAATACAGAGCAATATTTATTTTAAATGCCACTTAGAAATAAATGGCTGAATCTCTTTCAAACTCAATGTATTTAGACTGAATCAATCCAAACCTTGAAATCAGATTCAGAGACTAAAATCAATATTCTCCCTGCTAATTTTGTATGCACACACCCCCCCTCAGAAAGCACTTCAGAAGAACAAAAAAGTAAAGTCACATCTCTGGGATGCCCAATCCCTTCTTGAAGGGATTTTCTTTTCCTTACTCTTTCCTTTTAAAAGCATTTCTCCAGACTTGTGGCACAGACAATTCTCTCAGACAGTATTTTTCAGGTTTATTTTCTTTAGGTGATTTGACATCTGTACTATTCAGTACTGACTAATTTCCAAGTCCTGGGAGACAATTTCTTAGCAGTTGCAATTCATCAAAACCCTAATGAATTCTGATGGAATTCTTGGGGACTGGTTTTCTGTCCTCTCTGTGGAGGGACTGCACAACACGACCTATGTATTTAAAGCACATTAAGAGACTAAATGTATTTAATCAATATTGCTCAAGAGAAACCTGAAGAGCCACATGCTAAACCCCAACAAAAGCACCCTCAGTGCTGTCACCAAAGCAATGATCCTACAAGCACAGCTGAAGGAGGCTGACTCCACGTGCCAAGGGATAACCAAAAGGGATGGAGAGCTGAGTGTGAACAAGGAGTCAGGAAAAAGTCCAAGAGAACCATGATCTACAAACACAGAAGTGCTCACTGTGGAATGAGATGTGAAGGATGGAGGCAAAGAAGGCTTTACTGAGTGTTCCAGGAAAAGTGCTGGTTCAGGTACCTTGTCACGTTCAAAATAACTTGAATATCTTTAGATATTTTGGAAGGAAAATGGAAAAACTAGGCACTGTACCAGCTGCTTCTTGGTTCAAAAACAACGATCAGGTTTTATTTAGATTCTCAGTCTACTAAAGCTGGTTCTTGGGGGAGTTGCTGTGGGGACTTGAGCTCTGTGATTTGGGAAAACTTACGGAGAAAGAAGGAATAAAAAGGTAGTTCATAGAAGCCAGATGGGGAGGCCAAGAATCTGGCAAATATCCCTTTCCCACATTTCTTCTAGAACTCAAAATAAATCTGAATCTCTCTGACATTTGAAAAGAAGTCTGGCTATTTCTTCCCACATTATGTTTTCTTTTTGCTCGCTTTTGCACAAGGTCTTACGGGAAGCAGAGCCTGGTGCCAAAGTAATGCAAGGAAGCAAGCTGTGCTGATAATCTCAGACTGGCCCCCTTTTCTCAGGAGACATCCAGCCCAATTCCATGTACACAGGCAATTCGGAGGGCAAGGCTCACTGGTGTGCTCTGGCAATGTGAGGCACCAAAAACCTCGCTGAGCCGGGCAGCACAAGGGGATTTGCAGCTGCTTTGTATCACCAGAGTGAGGCAAAGCTGCCAGAGCAAACCAGGGAATCTGGCTGCTGCAGTTTGGAGAGACTCAGTGTCAGTTTGTGAACTTTCCAAATCAGGCCTCCAAATCTTCTGAGATTCCCTTACCACTGTGAAAGAACCCAAATCTCTGTGGAAGAGATTTGCCATAGGACACAGGACTGTGCCCAGCTTCAGAAGGCACAGGAATTTTGATCCTGTGGTGGTTTCACTCTGCCAAAGCACCTTGCCTTAAAAGAAATTGTTGTTCAAAGTGCCAATGTATTTTGGACCACTCAAGTGTGACAAAATAAACATAAGTAGTAACTGCTGGTACTTAGCAGACAGATTTTTCCCGTGTCTGGGAGAACTAACAAAATTCAGGGCATTTTACTACCCTTGAATCTCTAATGAGGGGGTAGCAAAAATGCCTGCCTCACTGACTGTCAGGGGATATCAAATTTGCTCACTTCTGACTCAGTAATTACCCACCAAAAATGTAGATCAAGTGGTCATCACCCAAATTAGTACCTGCCAAAGATTACTTTTGGAATGACTGTCAGCTAAGAAACAGGAAATTAGTTGCAAAATATTATTAAAACTCGAAAATAACAGCTTTAAGGTATGAGCCACCACTCAAGTACACAATGGAGCGAGGGTAGAAAGCAGAGCCCACGCGGGGAAGGGAGCAGGGAGAGGGGCTGATGGCCGGGGACTCAGGAACAACGGCAGTGATGAAAACTGACACAGGCTCACCCAGCATGATGATCTTGGAATTCCTGAGAAAACCAAAACTAAAGAACAGGTCCTCCTTAGGACTTGGGAGACAGGGATTCCAGCTGCTGCTCTGCCTGCCACGAGCCTTTTCAGAGAGCAGCCAGAGCCTCTCCTTGCCCCAGTTCCCCATCCATGAACTGAATGTGTCTCTGTTCAGCAGAGGAGCTGTAAGAGAATTAATTTCAATAACTGGAACAAACTACAGCCCATTAGAATTATGGTAAGTGCTGTATAATGACAAGACCAAACCCAGGCCATTAACGCCCTGTGAGAAGAGCAAAACAGGGCCTGACCATTGTTTCCCATGTTCCAGCAACATCCAGATCTGAGCCTGATGATGATGATGATGATGATGATAGTATCACCATATGATGCACCTTGCTGCACCAAACACTTCGCAATTAGCTGCAGGCAGCACCATGGGCTTGTCACCTGCCTCTTGTGAAAGGTAGTGACCAAGTGGCTGAAAGAGAACTCAAACACCAGTTTTGGAAGCAGAATTGGCTTTTCCTTTTGCTCCTGGAACCTCAGTACAAACCATCAATCTTACTGCAGGGAGCCCCATGCTATATATCCACTTACCCTGGCTGGCCAGCAGCTCTATTTTGAAAGCTTTAAACTGGGGAAGGCGAGGGGAAGAAGTCTCTTTTCAGTGAGCTGCATAAATCAATCTCTCTCTCCTCTCTTTTTAGTTTGGAGGGGAATATGAATAAGGCTGCCAAACCTGCCAGTACCTGCACCTCTATTTCCTAGTCCAGTCCACTCCTCTGCACCACAGCTGACATGTTTGCAGCCTTAACAGACCTGTGAATGCTGTGTTGGAGCTGCAGTGCTGGATATTATTGGACATCTGTAGCCAGAGTTAGGCATTTGTTCCCACACCCTGTGGGAGGGCTCTCAGCAGAACACTTGGAAATAGCAAGGCTTTGAAAATAAATCTGTATGTTAAACAAAGACAGTCAGAGACAGAAACAAAAGGGTAGAAATAAATTGTTGATTGCTAGCTTGCTAAAAGGCTCACCATGAAGTGCTTCAGCAGTCAGTATTAGGACTGGGGATGTTTAATATATTCATTAGCGTTCAGGAAAAGAGAGGGGAAGGTGACAAAATTTGCACAGGGCGCAAAAATATTTAGGTTACTCGTGATTACAAAAGATTAGAAAAGCTAGACAGATGCGCAGCATGAAGACAGATGAAATCCACTGTTCATAAATGCAAGGTAATGCATATTTGAATGAATAATTTTCAAAACTCATGGACAAGGCTAGGTTGTAAATTAACCAACCACTTGGGGAAAAGAGAGGGAGGAGAAAACATGTGCCACTCTGGACAACTCAGCGAGAAAGCTGAAGAATTGGGAGCAGCAGCTGAAAAAAGTAAACATGTTGTTAGGGTGCATAAAGAGCAGGATAGGAATTAATACTAAATTACCACTTCACTGAGTAGCTGGACAGCGTATCTGAAATGCTGTACCAAGCTGCAATCAACTCACCCAGAAAAACCATAAAGCTAAAATAGGAAGGGGCAACAAAAATGATTAGTGGCAGAAGAAAGGACTGTGAAGATTGGGGCTGCTTAGTTTATTGAAGACAAATAAAAAGGGGACATGAGAGAGTTAATGAAAGTTACAGAGAAGATCAATTGCCTGGTCCTAGAGTCCTCTCTTCCTAATGCAACAGTGCTGAAAAACAACATCTTTAAAAACCAATAAGGGAAATATTATTTTACACAATTCATAATTAACCTATGGAACTGATTGCCACAAGATATCCTTCTGGCTAAGGACTTAATATGATATAAAATAGTTTAATTTAGACGCTTATGTGAATAATGAGGACATCCGAGCTAGGATTAAGATAACTATCTTAGAAAGGCTGAAACCCCTAATGCTTTGTGACAGAAATGAACCATGGGCTGATGGAGGTTGGAGAGAAACATCCTCTTTGGGCAATAAAAAATGTCTGTGTCTTCCCTGGAGCAATTTGGTACTGAGTATTCCTGAAAGCTGCATTTGGAGCTGGATAGACTGACAGTCCAGTCTCATCAGGCACATCTAAAGCAACACCCCTTTGTGCTGACCTAAAGTTGGCACCTCCACTCCTCACCAAGGCTGGGATTTCAGACTTGGATTTTGGGAACAGTTTGCTGTTGTGGCAAGGGGAGGAGAGTTTTGGATACAACACAGAGAGACTTAGAGCAAAATAGTATCAGCTATAATGCACACTTGAGGGTGGGGAAAGCAGTGTTTTCTACTTTTTGCCACCAAACACGCCCAGGTTTCCTAATTTGTTTACCATGCTCATTTTGTTTTGTACATGAGAGCATCCTGTTAACAGAAAAGTACAAATAAAGCTCTATAATCAGCTATGGTGTCAGAATCCTGACAGATTTCAATGCATCTATCCCAATGTCTATGAGCAAAAGGCGGGGGGGGGGGAAAGTTTAAAAATTATAAAAGAGAAAAGCTATTGCCACCTAAATGCCTCTGAATGGAACCCGATCTCTTAGGTACATTTGTAAAATGGGACGTGGAGCTTTGTAGCAGCTTTCTGTAGAAATTACTTTGTTCAAAATCTGGCCCACCCAACTACAAACAGCGTTTTTTCCCCTTACAGCTACCAGTTAAGGCAGTGTCTGCAGTACAAACCTAAATCTGATTCAATGATTATTATGTAAACAGAATTTGACTTGCTCTTCTTTTGTGCTTATCACCAAGATACAATCTGGCACAACAGTTTTGTTTGATAGACAGCCCTGGCCTATGCTTGTCAACTAGCCAATATAAAATAACATTATTACTGTATAATCTCGAATTAGGCTGTAAAATATTTCAATTGTGTGACACACATGATGAGAAGATTTTAGAGTTCTCACATGTTTACATAATTAGCACTGCATATTTGTTAAATTAAGGTATCACTATCACCTTTATTACCATATCCTTCCTCTTCCACTGCAGTGTCTGTGTCTTGTGTAACCTCACATGTCTTAACTTTTCAAAGGCAACAGAAAAAGGAACCTGCATCTCTGTGAGGACTCTCCTGCTTCTGTGCAATTCTAATAAAAGGTATCAGAATATCCACCCTTTCTCACAGCGCTTCAAAAAAATAGCTGCTGAGGTGCAACTCAAGTAAGGAAAAGAAAGCACAAGAGGGAAACGGCCTCAAAGACTTGACTTCAGGTGTATTTAATCCTTCCACTACTGGTTTAAAAGTATTAAGTAGCCATAGGCTATCCCTGGGTAGAAAGACGGTTCAGTGACATCCCTTTTGTAAATATGTAGCTGCTCAGCCTCCTCCTAAACTCCACATTGAAGTCTGCTGCTTTTTCAGATTAATTCAGTTTGAATACTGCTGACTGTCTGTCACTACAGTCATATGTCACTGGTAGCAACTCAGAAAGCCTAACCCCCTTCTCTAATGTCATTGCACACAATTCATTTTTAAATGTGGTGTAATAGTTTAGGAATACCAGTAAAACAGTGGGGGGAAAGGCATTTTCAATTTAAGGGGTGTGTAAGGCAGTTTACAACACTGTATTAGATGAGCCAAGCATGTTTCCTTGAGAGGGGCACATATGGTACAGGTGAGACTTGCAAAAATATAGTTCCAATAATTACCAAGATCGTTAATAAGAATGTGGTAGTTGCAAGCCATGTGGCACAGAATTACTAATAATGCTATTTAATTGGGAGGCAGGGGTCTTTCTCAAAAAGCTAGGTACTGCCTAGAACAAAAACATCTAAATCCACCCCAGAATAACCACAGCCACAAAACCAGGCTTTGATTCTATTTATCTCACCAGGTTTGGCTCAGGATACTCTGACTCCGGCCGTGAGCCTCAAAGAAGGTCACAAAGGTTTGGCTCTGGGGCTCTGACCAGGACCTGCTTCTACAGAGACACCCTTGGCTCTCAATTCACACTCTAAAAATATTTGAGGCATGGACACAAAATGAAATCTGGATGTTTTCTGCCTCCAGCTGTGCTCACCATCTCCCCCCTTCAGCTTCACTCATGTCAAGAAGGTGGCAAAATAAATGGCAGAATGAGGCCCTGCCAGACAGGTCCGCCATCCTCACAAAACACGCTGGCTCTGTTCAGAACAAACACACAGCACGAGCAGTAACCCCACCAAAGAGCTTCTTAAATGTGGGCTGATCCTTCCCAAAACTTCAGCTTTCTGGCTTTCTGATTTAATTCCAAGTGCAATAATAAACACACTCCTCTGTTTACAGCTCCATAAATAGTGCCTTGTGTTTTCTGAAACAATGCAGCTCTGGGCTGTCTCTGTGATCGTTTATTTTATATCATCCTTAAGTTGCCATTTATTTACATTTCTGGAAACAGCTACCCCATGAAACAAATGGCCTGTTTTGTTAAGTCATGGTCAAGGATGTTTCCTTCAACTTATCACATCTAGAAATGCCACAGACAGAAATGCTTTCAGGCTATTTGCTAAGAAAACTAACATAAGCTCCTTATCACAAAATATTACATTTCCCTGAAAGGTGAACTGTTCTGTCAGTTTTTCAGGCCATGTGAAATTCCTTCTCTGCTCTGACAGGTCACTGAACAGAAGTTGATGGCACACAGTGGTTGCCCAGGAAGGCTCTGCCTTCAGCCACACATGGCTGCAGGTAGTGGCACAGATGCAGGAAGCCTTGCCCTGACACATCCAGCCCAGGGGGCATATTCTGAGCTGAGGGCTTTTGTGGTTTGCTTGGGGTTGGTTCAGGACTTTCCCCCTCCCTTTCACTCTTCTTCTTAGGATGCCTTCAGAAGCAAGGCAGATGCAGTGCTGTGTGTGCCAGCCTCTTCTGTTCACATCCCAGAAGTGGCAGCCAGAACCAACTCCTTTGAGGCCTCACGAATCCCCATCTCTTCAAACTCACAACAAGAAACCAGAAGAGGAGCTACGTCTCTGTTTCTAGAGTGTCTTCTGCTTTTTCATCCTACTAAACCCAAAATACTGGCAGCTGCAGACTGACAATTCTAAGTTTAAGGAGCGACACAGGAATTCAGGCAGTGTAGTTGCTTTCCTCAACCAAAGCAGCTGATTTCCAGGTTACTCATGTTCCTAAGAGCTGAGGAACAGCTGAGAAACCAAGATCAACACTGTACCTGCTTTGCTTTATACATATTTACATTAAACTTATGAACTTTCAGTGTCCATAATGAAGGTGAAAGCTCCAGCTGGCAAACCCTTCTGATTTTGTGGTGTTTTAGAAACTGCAGCAGGGAAGCTGCCCCGCTAAATCCCTATGCACTGGCATACACAGCCGTGTGAAAACACACAATACACAGACACAATTGATTTAAGCAGGTTTCCCTCACGTGCTGGCAGAGATCTGCCAGATGCAAGGTTCAAGATACAGACACACCATGGACATTAATAGACAAGGAGAAATCCAAAGGAACAACTAGGGAGACACACTTTTTTTTTTCCCAGAGAAACTCCTGGTTTTAATCTTTTCAATTTCATTTTTTTTCCTTTCTGTCTATTCAAGTTCAAAACTCACTCATTTTCTTTTCAGGAGTGTATTTTCACAGTGTGATGATAATGGGCAGTAGTAGATAAAGTTGGAAACAAAACTTTATTAGCTGCCATCCTTCAGTTCATTTATGGCTCTCCCCACCCTGCCCTTTCTGCCAGGTGTTATCCACACACTGTTTGGGATTTACTGCTGGAGAGAAGCAGCGCGACTGGGCATCGTTATATTCCCTCCTCTCTGCGTTATCACCAGCTGATCGTATCTACTTATTACAATTTATAAAGACATAGATGGCCTTGTGCTCCAGCCCCTCTCCAGAAGGAGTGCCCATTAAAGCACCCATCATCCTCTTAGCAGCCCCCTCCTCCTCTGCAGACGGAGGAAAGGCAGCCCTGTGACAGGAACTGTCATGGAGCTGGTGGATTCCAGGCTGACAACTTCCAAAATCACAGACAAGTCATGTTTAAATAGGCCTCTCATTTTCCTTGCTGGGGCTCAGCAGTATCAGAGAGACCTTGTCTAGGTCACAGACAACAGGAGAGAGGCAATTTTGCAGTTTTGTTAAAATTTTCCTTCTTTTATCACCCATTCCTGTTTCAGGAGAGCAACAAACACTCTCTGTTACCAGTATAAGTGTCCACTGCAAAATGGGAATTAAAGAGCCTACTGTTTATAGCAGCACTGCTATTTGATGCCAAAAATAAGTCTGATGTTTCTATTCAGGAATAGGAAATAACACTCTGAACAGGCAAGTCACTCCCCAATGGACTTTCTTTGAATTTTCTCCAAAGGCTATTTCCTTTTCCTAAATGTGGGAAATACTTCCTGTCTGTGAAGCAGCACAGCCCAAATGCTGAGCAGAAAAAATAATAAAACAAACAAAAAGAAAACAAACAAAAGGACCTTTGTTCTGGAAAGAAATGGCACCGGCTCTGCTCAGGAAGCATAAAGAAACCCAACGGATGAGGGAATAGACAAATCCTAAATAGGTTTCATGTAAGATGATTAAAAGTGCTTCCTTTGCTGTATATTTGGCAACACATGAAATCTGAGTCAGAGATATATCCCTTCCAGTGCTGCTGCTTGCACTTCATGAATAAGTAAATGATTAAGAACACTTCAGATGTGGCATTACCAGACGCATTACCTGGCTCGTGTTGTTTCAATCACAGCCCCAGCTCTGACCAGCGCAGGGGCTCTCTGTGTCTCTGAGCTTGGCTCAGCTCCAGTGAGGAGCAAGAGGCATTTCAGAGTCCCCCAAACCCCAGGCTGCACCTGATCCCTATGGATTTATAGCCCCCCCCACCTTCAACCGAGACATTCCTCACTCAATTCCAAGCTGGATCCATCTACACTCACCACCCCAGGGCTTGTTTGTGCTTGTTGTCTGCATGTACAGCATAGTATCAGTGATCCCAATTTTCCAATCTAAGAAATGTAGGCATTTCCAAAAAGGCTTACCAAAGTTACCATATACAGATTTATATCATGGATGAAAAAATACCTTTTTACAACATCTATAAAACCATGATTATAATAAATGTCTGCTTAATTAATACATCAGGACATAAAGACATTTATTCTCCTCTCATTTGCTATCATTCTCCCTGTTCAGATTTAATAATGCAAAAAGGTTGCTGAGATGCCAAACGGTAAAAATAATAAAAATACATTTATCATTGATCTGAAAAGCAGAAATTCCTGGCAGTACTCCTGGCACAGAGAAAACAGCCATATTTTCTTAACTGAAATCCAAACAACATTTCACCAAAAAAATCTTCAAAACACACCAGGAAATATATATGATGTGATAGATAAAGCAGTCTGAGAAATGCACGGAGCACGGCAAAACAGGTGCCCTGAATAACCATTATTACAATATGCACAGAAAGGAGAGGGGGGAAAGGGGCAGAGAGAGAAAAAGAGAGAGAGAGGGGGGAAAAAAATGCTTTCAAAATGGTTAAATTCATGAGGGCTACAGAGCCTCAAATTGAAATTATCTCACTCTGCACTGATAAATAAAGTGGCTCTGGTACCTAAATCATGACACTAACTATACGTTTCGATTTTTTTAAGTAGTGATTAGGTGGATACTCAGGGGAACCTACTAGCCTTCACAGAGATAACAGACTCAACTTAATATCAACTTAAAAAGAGACTTGAATTCTAACCAATCTCATGTAATGAATTGAAATTCTATAGCTTTCAGAGAAAAAAAAAAAAAAAAGATAAAAAAGCGATGTGGCTCCATTCTCTAACTTGCTGTCAGGAAATATAATTTGTGCTCTTGGTGATTCACCTAGCTCATATGCAGCATGCAAATTTATTTCCCTAATAATCAGACCTGGAGATTGCCCAAGAGGATTAATAGCATCATTCCTTATGACCGCCAGGATATTATGCACCTCTGACATGGAAAAATTGTGTTAGTTCTACAGAGAAAACGCAAGGATATTTGTCCTGCTAGACAATATAATAGGCTGGTGCATCATCAGATTACAATGTCATTTCAAAAACCTTGAATACAAATAATGTACAGTGAGGGAAATGTTGGTACAACCTCCCTTAATTCAGTAGCCTTGAATTCACATGTATTTTTTTGCCTGTGCTTTTTTATTCCTCTCCCCATTATAGTCTGTAGAACACTGCTAGGAAAAGGCAAAGGTATTTTATATTAAAACCATCTCTTTTTGTTTGTTCTTATGTTATTCTTTGAGAATAGCCTATATGGACACTGCAGGATAAAATAACATAAAATCCACGGCTTCCAGTTTTTCAAAGAGCTGAATACACCCACAGCCCCAGTACACTGTATTCCATATGTGAATACAGAGCAATTTATTTGCACAATTGCTTAATTTTGATTCGCAAGTCAAAGCAACACGTTTTGCAGGCTCTGGCATTCACACAGGAAGAATTTTAATTTTTCAAATCTTTTTTAAACGAGTTGGTCAGGAAATTTTCTTAAAAAAAGGAATGTTTCCCACTGTACTTCAGACCAAAGAACACCGCCTTAGAGACAAGACAAAATTTCATTATTATGCGCATGGGAGCAATAAGATTAGCTCCTATTGCTGCCCCTAAGGTGGAGCAGCAGGAGGAACCAATGGGACGATGCTAATGTGTATGTTAATAGTATTCTCCTCCAAGAAGTTGGGATAATTAAACATGTACCATCTCTTTAAGACAGAACTGCACACATTTTCTTTGGATGGGTGTTTACAAGATTTCCAATTTCAGGTCACAGCCATTTCTGAGATTGCTTAAGAAAAAGATGGGAATAACTTATCTTATTCATGTATTCAAAGAACCTTATAAAATGTGCAAAACATAACAGTTTTAAGGGGCAAAACATGCATCTTGCCTTGACAGACCTGCTTTGTTATGTGTAGTGTTGTACACTGACCTAATATATTGAACATTTTAAGCTAATATACCTTGTAGGAACCAGCCTTTAATGTGATGGATTTTATAGTATCTCATTAGGGTGTGTTTATATAACCTGATACTAAACACATTTTCAGATTCATGTTCCTTATTAAAATTGTGAGCTGTATTGATTTTTAGTTGAACAGCAACAGAGACATTTTAATATTAGGGAAGGCTGCTCTGAAGTTATTTTCACAGATCACAACTACTGTGACACAAACAGTGCACATATCTCTCATCTTTCTTTACAGCCTCAATTAGAAGAATCAGGATGTGTTACCCCACCTGCTTTTCTATTGGTTGAGCAATTCTCTGCCTCCATTTACAACGCCAAAAAACATTTTTATTCATTGCTTTGGGGGGGGTGTTATTTTTAAATATACGTTCGTGACAAGCCCCCAAACAGTATTTATATTTTTCCTTCTAAAGAACCGTGTGTTTTTAAAAACAAAATACCTTAATGCATCTGCTTTCCAAGTTTCCATAACAAACTGAGCAGCTACAGCAGTGTTTACTCTAATACAGCACACACAGAAACTTACCATTCCGAGCAATGTACAAAAAATAATGACTTTCCCATCCTAATGTCTCCATTTTGTAAACCAGTCATCAAAGGTAAATCTAATGTCAGCAATAAATAGAGTAGCTCCAATATTTCTCTGAGGAGTCACGAGGAAATAATGATCTTTGAGGGACTGTAAATAGTTTAAATTATTGGAAGGTGCTTGTAAGAAATTAAATACAAGGATTTAAAAAAAAAAAAACAAAACAACTCGATTTCTCTATTGTGAAGTTAGGGCATTTGGAGGGAGCCCAAATTTTAAATGCAAATATTTAGAGAGAGAAATTATCACTTCTGAGACAAGTAAATCATACACTTATTCCTGACTTTTATTGATTTAATGAACTGGTTGTTAATAGAACACCGCTTAGAGAAACAAAGAACAGCCGTGGAAGAGTAAGTGTTCCTTACATTCCTGCAGTTTTAAAACCAGCCTCTAAGTCCTCAGCAGGGAAAAGGCTGGAAATTAAATTGCAGCACATAGGAACCACCAGATTTAATACAGCCACTTGTGCCATTTAACCACACCTGTTACTTGTGCTACAGCACTGCAGAAGCAGTTCAGGAATCTCCAGAAATTGCTATATTTGGCCTAAGAAGTTTTAGGTCTGAACTGGGTCTCAGAAAGCAGATTTCCCTTAATTTTGCCCCTGGCATGCTATTCATTATTAAACATTAAAGTTGTGTCAATTACTTACTTCCATAGTTGATTATTATCCCAGTTATTCTACCAGCTAATCAACTCTTCTCTAACACATGTCTAGCAGTGACTTTGAATTGATGTACAGAATATAATTATTTGTGCAAATTTCTTTTGTTTCTTGTTAACCACTGAAATTGGTTAATTACTTAATCCCCACAACTCCTCAAAAAGAAAGTATCTTGATTTACTAATTTATTTTTAATCAATATTAGGTTGAGCTTTGAAAGCTGACTATTCAGCCAATGTAAGACACTGCAATGAGAGGGAAAAAAAAAATTTTCTACATGTCCTTTAAAGAAAAATGAAAACACCTTCATCTGAAAGACTTTGGTAGCTTTATCAGATCCAAAGCTTTTCCTTGGTTTGAGGTGTAATTATTTTATCATTATCACAAGCGAGGCTTTTAACAGAACAGTCATTCCCTCTATTTAAGCAGTAAGTTTTATAATTTATTACAGCTCTTTGGTCATCAACTCGCTCTACAAACAGTCGGTCACCAGTGACCAATTACATTAAGGTTAAGCAACATAACTTTAAATTAGAAATAAGCTAATGTATCTTCATCAAGGGCCTGCTGTGTTTTCAGTGCTGTTTATGAGATGATACTAAATGTGGATATGGAGCACGCTCACTGGGACCAATTCCTATCGGCCTGAAAATGGAAAAGTCTTGAGCCTGCTCAGGTCCAGAGCTAATTAATGGGATAACATCTGCTTTACGCATTCTGCTGGAGTAATTTCTATCAACTTCACTGGGAAGATGCATGGGAAACTATCAGAGAAATAAGTATCTATGCTGAACCATATTAATCTGTAGTGAGTCTGGAAATGGGAATTTCAATTCTCCTATTATCCTAGGGATGGGCAGAGGGGGAGGACGAGGGCACAGGGCTTGTTTCTCGGCTGATCCAATTTCTGTGTTTGTAACAGATTGAGTTCTGTTTGCATGCACACACTTGCACACACACAGCAACTGCACGGGGCTGGCTTTGTCTCTGGGCTGGGGGGGGTTAAAGGACACTGCAGCAGCCAAAGATGACCACGCTCCTCATGCAACAACCAGTTTTATACAGGAAGGTGGTTACGTGGTTTTATTGCATTACTTAAAAACAGCAGGAAAATATACTGTACTGTAAAGCAGGCTGCAAAAGCGGTAAGACACTTATTTAATTTTATCAGCCTGTGGACAAGGTGCAGGAGTGTGAAGGGCCAGGCACCTACTCTGATCTGAGATTTAAATAACTAAGACATGAAAGGAACACTGGACACCACAAAAATTTTGTTTAAAATAATTAAAAAAATAAAATCAGAACCTTCTGCTAAAACCCCACTCACTTCCAAATTCAGGCTCCCTTTCACCTGAATTTCATCACTTTGTCCAAAAATCATTAGGCATTTTTAACTACAGCAAGATGCTTAAAACTGCATTTTGTTTGTGAGTTTTTCTGGTGAAGTCCTGTAGGGCACAGAATCTCAGAGAGACAGACTGCTGAGGAGAGACATTACATTTTTATGCATGTATGCTTTTGTCTGCCTGTGCCTACAGATATGTAAAATGTATGAAATTAATGCCCTTTTAAAAATGTCTATACTGGAAACTGTATATGTTCTTACAAAACACATTTATACCTAAAAATATGTACAAATATTCATGACTGTGTGTGTATGCGCAGAGAGAAAAAGCCAAAGCAGAAACAGTAAATGTCTGAGTTTGGAGTGGCAAAACCAGAAAGAATCATATTGTTTTCTTTATGTTATTGTTATTATTATTATTGTCTAAGCTATGATTTACAGGTTTAATTCTTTCAAGCTAATGCATACAAATGAATTGCACAGAACAACAAAAAAGGAGGGAGGTTCTTAGAATTAAAAAAAAAAAAAAAAAATCCATAAATAGTCATTCACCTTTACCTAAGAGGTTATGAGTTCATATGTCAAGTCTATGGAATATTTCTGTAATTTGTTTGCCATTGTGCACATTCTATATATTTGTTTGCTACAAGGTATTGAAACATTCAGGCTATTGGGAATTAAATGCTTATTTGACTAACAATGCCTATCTGTAAATTAATGGTATAAGACATGGAATTTTCTAACAGGCTGTCACTCACTTTTATTTAAGGAGATACTACTGAGACAAAGTTCAAGGTTTTCCAAAGAACTCTGACTTCCTGGGCTTCAGGGGGAAATACTACTATTTACCTGACGTTTTTAACTCTTACATAATTGTGGAAATTACTGACATGAGGCAGTGCCTGCTTTTGTCACATGCAAATGACAATTACCCAGCTCTTCAGGAAGGAGCAGGGCAAAGCCAAAGTGGCTTTATTTTGAACTTGTGGGTGCAGGTGTCTGTGGGGAGGAGGGAGAATAGTGAGCAAAGGAACTGGATTTAAAGACTCACATATTGCAAAATTCCTCTGCGATCCATCACATTTGAGAGCAGAAAACGCATTTGATTTTTAATTTGCTTAAGCATGCAAGATGGCCCACTTCAGCAGCATTGCAATTTTCTGATTTGTGGGCAGGATTCACAGACAGCACACGGCTACTGTTCTTTTCCTTTCTCCTGGAACTGTGCCACGAGGCAGCACGGTTGTAACAGGGGTGAATCCTCAATTCTGTTCATCTCTCTCCCCTCTCAATGTTATTTGAACCCTTATTTTCCTTGAGGGGCTCATTCAGCTGTCCTAATATGTATACAGTGATAATATAGTCATACGCATAATAAAAAAAGAGCTTCAAAATTATAGTCAGCTTAGTAATAATGCAGTGCTGTGCTGGAGTGATTGGCAACTGTTGATCCAATTATATAACTGGTTGCTTCTTAAAATTCATGGATATGAGACTGATATATAATGTGCTGTAAAGTGTAAAAGAACTGGACAGGAAATAAGGCGGGTTGAATTTTTTCGTGCTTTGATCAAATTAGAACCAGGTTGATGAAAGGAAATGCCTTGGGTTCTCTGCTTGAAGTTTTGTGTTATACAAAAGGCTCTTGAAATGATCAATTTTGCACATGTCACTCAGTAAGTTTAGAGAGAACCAGTGCCTGGGTCTGCCAGGGAGTCTCTGCCACAGCTCCCTCCAAAGCCACCCCGTGCTGGACACGAGGTTCAACTGAGATGCTCTGAACTGGAATGGAGGAGCCGAAGGAGGGACGATCACAAATCACAGCAATACCCCAAGTTTGCAGGTTTGTTTTTCAAGTTTCTGCTAAACCCTTTGACTCAAGAAACACAGATGAGGAAAGACAGAAAAGGGTCATCTGGTGAATCCCTCAGAAATAAATGCAGGATTATCTTTGCTGCTGTTCTTTTAAGCATTTATCTGGCTAACTCACTAACTAGCTTTCATCCATTGTAACCCTCTGTCTGTCCCCTGCTTTTAAAACAGCCACTATTATTTATGAAGTGCTGTAGATGTGCAGTGAGAAGCACAGGGACTTTTTGCTCTTATTTTTCCTTGAGGACAACTTAAAAGGAGAGAAAAAAGCACCTATGAAAAGGCACCTTGCAGGTAAGGCTGTGGTTCTTCTGTCGCTTGGTCTGTCTCTGAAGAATGACTCCATAGTGGCTAGGCCTGTATGAGACACAACCTCTCTGGTACTTTTCTGGGATCAATCCCTCTGTACTATGTGCTGCTCAATGCAGCGATTTAAATCCCATCGTTTCAGTCTTAATGCATTAACATTTCAGCACTCCTCAAACACATCCTGGAAATCTGCCTCCTCCTCATAATTCTTATTCCCAAATCAGGAATTGTGTAAGATTTGAAGTGAGGCACCCGAGTCCAGTACACATCCACACCTCTGCCAAAAATACAGTACCGTGATTTATTGATAAATACACTTAGGGTGGGAGAGAAGAGGAAAATAGGGGAAAAAAAATTAAATTCCCAAACCAGGGTGCAACAAAGTCCTTGTGACACTCACTGCAGCAGAGAAGAGGAAAACTACTGAAGGAACCACCAACATTAAAACCTGCTGAATTCCTGATGCCCCTGGGATAATACCTGCATGGAAACTCTTTTGTTTTGGCATAATTCCCTGTGCAAGGCACGCCTCCAGAAAGCAGGGCTTCCAGAAATAATACCCCAGGATGAGGAGCACCAAGGAGCCAGGGCAGTAACCTTCACCCAGGCCTTTCAATTCAGTTTTGTGTGAATTACAGCAGATTGTGGTGCGTGTTTGTGTTGGATGCAGAGCAGTTGCAAAGCTGCCCATTTCCCCACCAAAGCAGCACTTTGGGAGATGATTGGTGTTCCCCAGGAACAGAAACACGGCACAACATTGGAAATGATAGGACAGCACAGTGCAGTTTCACTAAGAAGGAGGCACAGGATGTTATAAGGATAGTATTTTTCTGAGTTTCAAGACTAGATTAAGAGAAGCTCTTTACAATTTGCAGGTGAGATGCTGCTCCACTCTGGAGGCAGCCACTCCTGAGAGGGCAGGTTAATAAGGAATAATTGATAACGAAGAAGGGTCCTGCAGGCTCCCTGCCCGGGGCCCACTGACCCACTGCAGCACCGGGCCGTGTTTGCTCATCCCCGGAGCTGTGGATGGAGCGGCACAGGACATTCCCAGGAATGGCACCAACCTGCCTTTGGAGTCTCACTCCTGGAAAACCCACTACATCACAACTTGCACTATGAAAACATCCAAACAGGGGAAATGAACATTCTTTAAATAATAGCTGATTTCAATTATTTTCTGTAACGTTTGTTTTTCCTTTTTTTTCTCTCCTTTTGTTTTTGTTAGATCACACTTAATATGATTCCACAACACCAATGCTGGGGATGAAATTGAAAGCTATATTCTTCTAAATGTGTTCCCAACATTCCATTTTTTACAGAGCTGCCAGGGGCTATTCTGCATTCCCACAACGGCTACAAATGTAACATATTGTTTTGCAATAAAAATTAGCTATAAAAGTGTGAAAAACGCCAGAGATCCAAATGTGAGAAACAAGAGAAGGGGGTACGGCTTTCGCACACTTTTAATGGACATTTTATTTATTTTTCAAATGGAGACGACGTATTTATAGCTACTGTATTTCAATTATCTCTAATTTCACACATTTTATGCAGATTCTAGGCATTTTAATTGCAAATGAGAAGGGAACTTATTTTTAAAAGTGGAGCAACACAACATTTTAGATCTCAATTTTAATTCCAAATTTATCCACATCACCGTTAAAAACTTTTAAAACCTCATTTACACTGTGACTTAAAATTAGGTGCGATTTCAAACAAAAACAAACGACCTCCATACGTATGAGTTAGAGCGCCAAAACCTCTCTCACACGTTTTCACATCTTTTCTTTCTGAATTAAAATTTTTAGGTAGGAAAGTTTGGGAAGCTGAAATGACATTATTAATAGGTGACACATTATTTCAACAAGAGTCAGTAATTTAATAGTATTGTCCATAACTGATGAAAATTAATACATTACCCGCCCTATTTTCTCTTTCTGTCTCTGTGCCTCCAATAACCCAGGGCATGGGTTATTAGCTCAATCCCTGCTCAGCCGTCACTCAATGGGAAATTCTTCCAAGGGGATAAAGCACAGCTCAGCCTTTGGCTGGATAAAAATTCCCACTGTACACTGAAAGCATTAGTGACAAATGCCGCTCCTTTCCAAGCAGTATTCCCGGTAGCTTACTCTTATGGAACGCTAATAAGCTAAATAAAATGTTTGTGACAAATTCAAAGCCACTTGAACCCGTGCTGGTCTGAAGCAGGGATGGTTTTCCAAAGGATGCTAGAGCTCCAAATTAACCTAACAGGTTAAAAATCCCACATGTGCCTATGGAGCCTTCTAAGCTGAGGATCCACTGCTTGGCTTTGTACTATCCAATGGAACAGAACTTTAAAAGTTACAACTACTTACTGAAAGGCATGAAATAATTTTATTATAAATGGAAATTTACTGTTTGGAGCATGTGGAGTTTTTCTCTGCTTTCTTTCTATTTGGTAATTTATTTAAATGCATTCAAAAATGCATTCAGAAAATGAGACATAGCACTTTGGTTAAGACATCTGTATTTCAAACCAACATCTTCAGAACTGTGAGCAGCTCTGTTAATAGTCTTTTTATTTGATTAGGGTAATCTGCTGCTGTACTGTGTTAATCTTTATCCATTACCTTTTAACCAATCAATATTTTAGGGTTATAGATTTGGAAGGTAGGTGATAATTTTATAGGTAAACCCTCTAGGCACTGCTGACATGGTATGGTTACGTATCTAATATCTTTTCTGAGGATTCACAACTCCAGCAGTGTAGGAATCTGCCCAGGGTTTGTTGAGGTTTTTTTGGTTTTGTTTTTGTTTTTTAATTTAAACCTTAAATTTTCAAAGCTGTACTCAGGGATTTGGCCACCTGCCTCCTATTAATGTCAATGAAAATTTAGAGGTAAGAAAAGCAATGCCTTTTCCCTCAGATCATTTCTGCTTTGAAAGGAACCAGAGAACAAGAGAGAGGAAATTAAAAGCAACTTCATACCACGGGCTGACATCAGCAAGGCCTGGTGGTGAGGCAGGAATGGTACAGAGGCAGAACTCTGTACTAAATGAGTGAGCATCTCCACACAGAACAAAAGAGCCAGGTACGAAAAGTTGAGAAGGTAAAAAATGAGATTTTTTGGTTTTAAAATGTCATTAAAATATATCTTTTTTAATTTTGCTCAGCTGAAATTATCTGTTGCTTATGACAATAATTTTGCTGCAGATAAAATTAGTTGTCAGACCTCTGTTTATGGCCTAATTACCTTTTCTAAGGGGAAAAAAAGGGAAGGAGAAATAAAAGAAAGAACAATAAAATGCAGCAATCTACTTTCCAGCAAGAGGGATTCCTAGTGATGTGTTACCTACATGGACTTCACTAGAGCCATGCACGTATTTCATACTCATAAAAGCAGATTTACTTGGGCTGTTTTGCCTATCTGGGAAAGTGCCAGCTTCTGCCAGCCCTCATTTCTGTGCCTGGGGACAGGCAGGACAGGCCAAAGCACCCTCAATTATTTCTAGAGAACTGGAAATCTTGCAATGATTTGAGATCCTTCTAATAAGAAAACAAGTCAGGAAACCTGAGGGCAACATCATGAAAAAAAAAAGGCACTGTAAATTACTAATTTCTTCTCAAAATGTTTGTCCACTTTGCTTGCAGGTTTGGAAAAGGTAAATGGATTTTTCATTGTTTAGAACTGGGTGCCAGGAATGCCACTGCAAAGCATTGTAAAGATTTGTAAAACTGAGCCTTGCATTACAGATGTCAGAATCGGCACATTTTGGTGATGTCTCAAACCAATGCTTCAGCAAGGAGCAGAATGACAAATACTGAATATTTCTTAATAGCTCTTCACATTATATGGAGCTCAAAATTGAAATTAATTTGTACAGCATTCCTGTTAATCAAGTGGGAGCCACAATGCCACCTAAATTGCAGCTCTACTTGGCACAGCTTGGGCATGGCACAGGTGGAAGGTGAGCAAGCCTGACCTCAGACAGAGGCTGCCCTTTGAAGTGTTCTGAGCAGCATTGTCATGAGATCTGCCCAGCTGCATTTTGGAATATATTTGACAAACAAAAAAATTTCTATCTGTGTTCATTTCACAAGATATAAACGTCTCTTTTGTGGCAGGAGAAATTTTGCTCCCGGGAAATGATCCTAATCTAATCTGACACGCAGTATTTGTAACCCTACTTTAGTGTCCCAGCCTATTTACAGTGTTTACATAAAACCCCCCGAAATCTCCACATTCCCTGAAAAGTTAATCCAGTACAAATATTGACTGGCTGTCAATTGAGCATTATTGACTTGCTCCGGGACTGTGCTTTATTGCCTTAACTGATGAAACTTGTTTTCTTTGCTAAACTTAATTTCTTTTGGGCCCCCTTTGGATGAAATGCCATTTATGAGACTGCTGTTGTTCCTCCTCCTCCTCCTGCCATGGGGCCTCCTCTTCCACTCAGCTGGAGTGGTGGAACGGCCTCAAAGCTTTGCAGAAGGAAGGCAACAAACCTCCTCTGTATTCTACAAAGAAGACCTGGTCCAACACCAGTCCTATCTCCTATAAATATTTGGTCCACACCTGCTCCAACACTGCAATTTCCTCCTTTGCTTTTACAGAGAAGTGTCTCCAGCAAGGCTGGAAGGGGCTGTGATCCCTTCAACAGGGTCTGTGAAAAGCAAACTGATTACCAGGAACTGAAATTCTCACTCTGGCAGTCTATAACCTTCACTGAGAGGTGGTGTGGGGTTTTTTTTAAAGAATTCTAAAATTCTAAAAGCTAAAAGCCTTGGATGTCTTACATCTCTTTATCAGGAATAGTACAAATAGCTTGTCTAGAAGTCAAAGTTCATGAAACACACACACTCATCATATTTTGAACACCCAAGAAAACATTATTTATCATTTCATTTTTTTTTTTAATCTGTAGTCTCCATACACAGCAAAACAGAAACCAAAAATAGCAACTTTCACAATATTCCCTGATTCTGCAACAAATTCCATCAGCCGTTCTAAGTTCTGATCCCCAGGTCAAGTGAGACTGACAATAAATCTTAGGAAGGATTTGATATCGTTAAGCTGCAAAACCCAAAAATCCATTACAAAAGATTTATCCGAACGTATAAAGAATGAACCCAAAATGTTTCAGTCAGTGCGGGGAAGGACAAAAGGGTGGAATGGCAGACAGGGGAGGAAGGGTAGATCTCAAATGACCAAAGCCAGTTACAAAGCAGGTATTTCTTTCTGATCTCAAAAGGACATTTAGGTAGGAATTTGCCCAAAAATGCAGTTACCATAGATATGGGGGTTTGTTTGTGAAGGAATATACCAGAGCAGGCACTTACAGTTTGCAGAGCTCCATCTGCTTCTCCACACGGGGCTGCTCCTTGAGCCCTGCTCAGCTCCAGGGCAGGATTTGGTGCCATCATCTGCTCCTTCCTCTGTTCTCATCAGCTGCCTGGAGAGAGGGGCAAGGAGAGCAAAAAACAGGGATGTGTCACATTGCCACACCTTCATTTGATGTTCTTTATAACTTTTTATGTCTGGCTCAAGTGGGGAGACAGTCCAGTTCTATAATCAAACATTCTCAGATCATCCTTTTAGAAACTGAACAAAGCCATGACAGTTTTGCTCTTAGTTTACCAACCACACCAGCAGGTTTATTCCTGCCAAGTTTATTTTTTAATTTTATTTTATTTTATTTTAGCCCATACAAGTAATTTTTTTTACAAGACTTCCCTTCCTTTTAAATGAAAGGCTTCTTCTGAAACATTTGACAAATGGCACCAGCTATGCCAAGGATGCACCAGCTCTCTGTGAAAATACTTTGGCTGGCTTGAATGAGGTTAAATGTTAACAATTTCATTTGTCTATAAGTTTTGGGGGTGGGTTGGCATAAAAACAAAAACCAACCAAACAAGAAACCCAGGTCATTACAAATTTTACTTTTTTAAAATTAAATGTGGCTGATGTGTGAAAAGGGGTTTTTTCCATTTTTTCTTTTATCTTTCAAATCCTGCAAATGAATTCAGGGTGTCTAAGCCATTTTAGTTAAGAGCCTCCATGCACAGAATTGCAGCAGAGTGGGAAAGCCCCTGGAATCAAGGCTACAGGGGACCACAGATGTATTTGAACCAACCACAATCACACCATTAGCATGAGGTGCAAAAAGTGGCAAAACAAGACAAAAACACTGACAGTCCATATGTTTAAAAGCTTGGGTTTTGCTGTTGCTCAAAATCCTTCCCTCCCCACATACCTGTAATAATAATAATCATAATCACCATCATCATAAAAAATAAGCCCTCAAGATCAAATAGTCAGTGGTATCTTAAGAGAAAAGAAGGCGACAGGCTTAGGAAACCAAATCCTTGTAATAAATAATATATGATGAGTTAAGGAGATGAACTGACAAAGTGGTGCACCTCTAATCTCTCCCCTGCAAGAGAGGGAAGAGCTGAATCACTCGCACAACATTTTTCTTTGAGCATGGTCAGGGGTTGCTCCTCCACTCCAGTTTCTCAAGGAATATCATGCTGTACTCATTTACCAGCCTAAGCTACATGTCAGCAGCAGAGTCGGTTTTCACCTGCATTTTTACAGCATACGAATAAAATTTCGGAACATTCTCTTATTAAGATATAATTATTTCAGGGCAGGTTTGAATTGGAGATGAGAGACTCAAGCCACTGAAGTCCTGCTGGACACCAAGGGCCACCTTGCTCACGATTCCCAGTTATCCTTTATTCCAAACTTGAAATGACACCTCTACTTAAACAACAATTTTTAATAACAAACTACATCAGACAAAAAAAAAAAAAATCTCATGGCGTGGCCAAGATGCCAGGCACATAAAGAAAATTAACTGGCCCATATTTCTGAGTAATAAAATCAATGTCACCTTTTTATACCTTCAGCCCCCTTGTCTAATGTCCCTCAGCAGATTCCTGCCAGTGCTGTGCAGTCATTACAGGCAATGGGAGGGGTAAAAGCCAGTGAGCAAGGACTTCCCACCTTCCACCAGTCCCATCCTCCTCTACCAAACACATCCCTTCAGTTTTTTCCTCTCTCAGCTTTGCCACCTGGGAAAAAAGTATCACTAAAACATTCAGGACCTAAAAGCACAGGAGTGCACCAGCTTTTCCAAAAAATATATGCCTTCCAAGTGATAACTGTTGGAGGAGGGAGTGATTTCTGGAGTCACACATCACACAAGAATTTGTTTCATTAGCCCAAGAAAGAATTTCAGTGTTAAAGACAAGGGAATAAAAGAAATAAAGGATGACAAAAATGGTGTTTAGTCAGTGACAAAGCAGTAGATTTCAAATTCCAAATTAATTACTTTTTACTTTATTTTGACTTTTTTATTAGTGTTGCCTTATTTTATTATTGCAGAGATTTTTCAACTATGCAACAATCCCCAGAAGCAACTGTGCCCACAATTACGTCTAAATGGAGCTGTTACTGGTCAGCAGCTCAGAGGACCACACTGACACAGCTGAGACTCATAATCCAAGTCAAACACACACAAGTAGGAGCACTAAGAAAGTGTAAGAAGAGTATTAAAGGATTAAGAAAATTCTAGAAAAAAGCCATGTCAGTGGTAAATACAAGTAATTGGTTTTCCAAGTTTGACTCTTCTTCAATGGTGTTAGGGACAACCCCAAAGAGAATTGAGAAATGAGAATATATTTTGCAAAACATTTGCTCGCAGCCCAGTTCTTTGGCATTAAAATCAACTCACCTCCCAAATCCCTTTTCTTCTACACCACATCCCACACTCATGTTTACCTTTCCTCATTGCTGCTACATATTTTTTCCCTGCTGAAGTCTTTTATTTTCTCACCACAATGAAAGTGAGTGCCAAAACTGTGGCTGGTTTGGCCTTGCCAGTGCAGAGCAGTGGGAAAAAGAATCATCAGTGCAGTGACTGACAGCTATCGATGCTGGCAAAGGAAGGAACTGCAGCTGGATTTTAAAATGATATGTAAAAAAAAAAAAAAAAAAAAAAAAAAAAAGGCAAAAAAAGGCAGGAGAGGAAAAGGGGGGAAGACACCATTTTTTCAGCCCAGCTATTTGAGAAATAATTGCTGTAATTTTGTCTCTCCTCAATCTTTTCACTAGGCAAGCTTACCAAAGAAGGCAGATTTCTAGTTCGTAAAAGTGCTATAATTCACACTTTTCTAGAAGAAGTTTGATTAGTTTGAAATTTACACTTGACCATTACAAAATTCTAGGAAAAGAACTAAAAGAATAGAAAAAGAAAAGTCAAAGAAAGAGAAACAGAAAGACCACAAAAAAACAAAAACCCCAAAGAAAAGAACTCAAACCTTATCCTCACTGCTGGAGAAAAGAAAAAAAAATATTTTCACTTTGTCTGGCACAGTGTTTTCATGTTTTTTTAAATTGCTCTGTATTTTCACAGCTTCAGATATTTCTAAAATATGGAATTTGCATTTTCTAGGTGGGGAACACTGCCAAAATTGTTAATCCCAGGCAGATGTAAAGTTGTACCACTATATTGTGATGTGGCTCCTTAAAAACAACCTAAAAGCATTAAAAAAACCATAAAAAACCCACAACAAAACAACAATCCAACAACCACCACAAATATCCACTAACCCATATGGTCAATAATTGCTGTTTAATAGTCCTCCTATTACAAACCTAAAAAGCAGCAGCCAGAATTACCAGTAGAGTATTAATAAACAGGAATGAGTTAATAGCGCATAAAGACCTTCTAGTGGAACAGTGGGGGAGTTGAATATTCTTTTCTTAAGTCAGCTGTAAGTAATTACGACATGGTGTGCTTCTGACTATTACCATAACAGAGCAATTGGACGTGAAGAATGGATAATAGTATGGACATGGAGGTATTTTTAGAATATCAGCAGTGAGGCAGGTAAATGCCCTACCCAGGCACAAACCTTTAAATAAGTTGAAATAACTTTTCCTAATGACACCTAGCCCAGGCAGATTCCTGAAAAGACCAATCTAATAAATTATTAAAGTAACTTTATAAAGACATGGCTGTGATATGTAAATAAGGGAAACAGCAAAAAAATTCCCAGCCGTTCAGCAGGCAGGCAGCACTGCAGTAAGTGCATAATCACAGGTTTCTGTGTTTCCTTCAGAGCAGTGCCTTCCTCTGTCTGAACAGGGACCGTGCTCCGCTCGCCTCCACTGGCTGCTCTGGTGAAAACTCCAACATTCCATCAGGAAGGGGAACTGTGAGTGCAGGAGTTGTGGGGTTTGGACAGCTGAGGTCATCCTCAGTGATTTAACAATGCATCTCATTTGTTTTAAGACAGTGTAGGAGTGTTCAGGGAGATGCTGCTTCACGTTCCTGGGATCGTCCAGCAGCCACCAGCAAGTGCAGGAGGAGATGTCCATCCACACAACAGATGCTGCCATAGAAAAGCAGCTTGAGCCTTAATTCAGAGAATAGTAATTTTATAAATGTATTGAAATGTATTTTAAGGAGTATTTGGAATTTTTCAGGCTACAGGTCTTTCTCCTGCTGTGTTGCTACACAGGGCAGATGTTGATTTTTCAATTTGCAGGTTTGTTAAGCATCATGGAATGTTTTGGTTCTCAATCAAGAATATTCTTCCCAAGTGGTTGCAAAGTCCTATGCCTGAAAATAAATGCATGTCCTTTTTGTTTCTTAGCAGCACGTGTTCTGCATTCAATAGAAGCAGAAAAATAAAACTGAAAATGTGATGCTATTTATTGGACCCATATATGCATTTTTAGACTTTGGCTCTCAGAATGCAATGCATTTCCAGGTTATTGTCTACAGACAGTCTGTACAAGGCAGGAGGCAGTTTCATTTACAGGGTGTCATCCCAACAGTTCTACTCACAGAATTCTGCACTGTGATCTCCTTAGTGTTGCGTCCATCCACTGAGGTGCCCCTATCACAGTCAGCTCCCGGTCACCTTATCAAAGCAACTGGTAACACTAACAGTGAACAGTCTGCGTTTATAAACAAGGAATTTTAGGAAGAGGGAATGTTCCTCATTTGCATGCCCACCCACAGATGGGGTAAAATAATTTTGTCTCCCCTAAAGACAGCAGAGATTGAGCTGCTAAGTTCTCCCTGTATTTTCTACATTCAACAGCAGTTTCTGACTAAACTGCTGCAATGTCCCTGGTATCAGTCCTGGATTTCTGTGTAGCAATCAGAGCCCCAGAAATCACATTGTGCCACATCCACCTCTGCATAAAGTTGCTGACTTGAGGGCGTTCCATCAAGACGGGTTTGGCCCTTTGCAGTCTTCTGCCCCATTAAATCTGAAGATTATGTGTTGTTCTTAGTCACTCCACTGTTATCATAATGGAGAGCTGATGTTATAATGCGGGTCAAACAAACAGCTAATTGTTCTTGGGCATGGCTTGAGCAAAACCAGAATGGAGAGGCTGGAGACACTAATAACAGTACTTGGTGCAATTATAATAGATAGCTTCTATCAGAGGATTTAAAATCACTTTGTGAGCCTTGCTAAGCACATTGCACATTGCTAAGTGTTTTTGATACTCCCATTTGAAAGTGAGACCATCATCTTAAAGACCAGGCTCATACATTTAGATACTGGAGCAGGGAGAATGTAGACAATCAAGAACATACAGGACAGAAGGCAAGCCTTGGAGAGTCAACTCAGAATCAAAGTTTGTGAGTGCATTTATAAACAAGAAATCTAAATAAAAAGAAAACAAACAGGCAACTCTGAAAGAATAAAAAGTCCCCACATATGGACTAAAGTTTGGGAGTTTGGGTTTTGTTTTGTTGGGGTTTGGTGTTTTCTTTCCCCAAAATTAAAACACATTTGCTACATCAGCACAGAGAAACTCATGTGAGTAGTTGGGGCTCTCCAGTCAAGACCCAGAGTGAGCACATTACAGGAGCAAACTTTCCAAGAGTAAGGAGTTTCAAGCAAAGGACTGACTTCTCACAAGCCCGGAAAGATTTTTGGGTATTTCTGGTACTGCAGACACACTTGCACTTAACGCACACATTTATTAGAATATTGAACAATACCTCAGGCTATATCCTGTATGGAAAAATTCTATGGAGAGGCAGTGACTTACAGCCTGAAACAGGCAAAGCAGAGAAAGGGTGAGAAGAGAAAAGAAAGAAGTCACAATAATACAGCCAGAGTCAAGATTACCCAAACTGACTCAGAAACTGATTAGGGGCAGAACAAATCTGCAGCTGGAGCTGACACAGGAAGGAAAGGAAAGGAACAGGTGAGGACAAGGCAAAATATGAAAAATAAGGTGACTTAACACTGCTGAAAGAGTTTCACCACACAAGAAAAGAACACAAAAACTGATCTAAGAAACTGCTAGCCAGGACTGAAGGCACAGAGTGCACAAGAGAGTGTAGTCGCAAAGACAAATATTTTTCTCTTTCGGTAGACAACACTGCAAAAATATCGCCCAAGCTCCCGGCACCTTTCCGTTCCCCAGCCACATTGTTCAGAGGTCTTTCTGTAAAGACCAGGAGGGATGTAGGCAGCAAAAAGAAGACAACAGAGGCATTAGCACTTGTCCAGGACATTTGTGGTATTTATGGAGAACAGAATTCAATTGTCTAAATTATTAGCCCTAGGGAAATTGTTTTGGAGTTCTCATTCAAGCTGTTACTCAGGATGCATTTTGTCCTTCAGAACAACCTGAAGCCTGTCATGCCATGTGAATTCTTTGAAAATAAGATAATGGATTATTTTTAAATTATTCTTCAGGAAGACTGGGTATATTTTAAAGTTTTCCAGTGAGGTACTCTGACCTTACATATTCCAATTTAAAACAAAGTGGAATAACTGAATCAGTACTTATATGCAAAAATATTTGGGTTAACAAAACACAGTCCTATTATACATTTCCATAACTTCCAGAAGAATCCACAAGTCATCTGACACCAATTTGGATATCTCTTGAGAAAGTACTGAGCATATTCCAACCTCCCTCAGTGATGAGCTCAGTGTTAAGGTGTTTAATGTCCATGATTATGCATCATTTGCTCAAAATGGCCTATTTTTGCTTTCATGCTCTTGAATGAGATAGTAAAATGGAACACTTTTTCAGAAAATCAGAACTGAATCACTCATGCATGGCTGCAATCATTATTTGTATTTCACTGGCATCTCAAGATCTCAGGCAAAAGTGGGACACTCGTCTTGGAACATGGATTAAAAGACATCACCTTCCCCAAAGACCTTTTACTTAGATAAGAGATACATGCATGAGAGGAACTCCAGGGCATCCCTACCTGATATCATAGAGAGAGATCAGTTTATCTGAGCCTTTTTAAAGTATGCGACAAAACCTTGCAAAGGGTGATGAGGAAAGAACTTGAGAGACTGAAAGAGTTTTTAACTGTTAACTGGATAACTGGGGGCTGGACAAACAGCAAAGGCCATCATACACTGCAACAGTTCCCAGCTGTCAGATGAGAACACCCAAACCAAAATAATTTTTAAAAGGCATTGCTCTCTCACTTCAAATAAATTTTCCACATTTTTACTGCTGCTCTTGTCTGGCCAGGAATTCACCACACACAAGTGCTGTTCATCTCTCAAGCTGCCCTGTAGTGTGTGTGCTGTGACTCGAGTCCAGCTCCTGATTTCACGCAGGAGCTGGTACCCATCACTCATTAACTGAGCAAACCTGACACCAGCCTGCTTCATTGGAACACAACAGCCAGACCTCCTTCGACTCTCCTGCACTGACAGGATGACCTGCAAATATTCCCACCTTTTCCTTCCCTTCTTTTTCTGGTTTTCCTTCAGCTGCTGCAAACACACACACTGCATTTTCCTGTTGTGATGTGCTATCATTTCTTTCTCTCCAAGTACACTTTTTTTCCTTCTCCCACCTAATTCATCCTCCATAATTCCATATTCTCTTAAATTCCTTTCCTATTTGCCATGTTTCTAAGTTACCCCTAACAGGCCAACCACTTGCAGGTACCTGCCCACCTGATCACATTTCTCTGGGTATGGCAGAATTGGATAGGGAATTTTCAGTTTCTCCTAACTCTTCACCATTTTTGTTAGGCTGTCCCCAGGCTTTTTGAAGTAAGGGGGGAAATAGTGCTCCTCTGCCCCATCCTCACATGAGCTACTAAAGAAGTTCAAAATTCATGGGAGCATGCAAAATCAAGGCCAGAACTGACCATACTCTGAATGAAGAGACTTCTTAGAAGAAAATTTAGATTTAATCCACTTAAAGCACGCCAGTGAATTGATAGTCTGTGTGCCACTGCATTCACTTATCCAATGGCAACAAAAATAATGCAGCAATTACACTCATAAATGAAATACTATATACAAAGGATTAGCTCAAGCTTTCTGAGCAGAATTGGACACTCTAATAACAACACAGCCTGTCTAAAAAAACCTAAATAAAGAGAAAGTCTCCCTGACAAGCACTACTTATTGACATTTATATAGTGCCAGTACATAAGCAAATATTTTAACCTTTATCTGCATTTCAGTATTTGTCTTAGTTTCTAATAATCACTTTAAGCCGTTTCTAAATTAAATGCTGCTGCAATATTCCTCCAAACAGCAAAACGAACCCAAAATATAGGAGCATTTTTAAAAGATGTAACGATCAGCAAAAACAACGCATAAAGCCATTATTTTTCACTGGGCTTTGTTGTGACAGTTACCATGGCCAACCCATTAACATATTTGCTGTACAAGTATGGTCATTCCACGGCCTTAATTAACTTTCAAGTGGAGAGTGCTGTGGCTTTACCACTTATTAAATATCCACTACAATAAGTTACAGTTTTACCCTTCCAACCTCACTTAGCCAAGACACCCAGAAGAACCAGCTTTCCATCTGACTGTAATTTTGTAATTGCTTTTTACTGAAATTATGTTGAAACTGGACCCCCTATGTAAATGTATTTTGCCTGGTTCATCTAAAATTGGCCACCCCTAATCAGATCTGGTTGATATTTGATTGAATAAGTGGAAAATTAAGTTTCTCTCTGATAATGCCGTGCTTTTGCCTCCCTTTCATTATGTATAATGTAGGCATTTTGGGGCTGGAATCTGAAAGCATGCCCCCTAGAGAACAGCAGCCAGGCTCGGGAATGCTGCTGGGAAAGCCGAGCTGCTCCGAGTGCTACACACAAACAGCGTGGTTACACTGAGCACAGCTAATTCCAGCTTTATTCGGGAAGAAAGCGCTGCGATTGGAGATTGAATCGAGGCAGAATTAGGGTTTGTGATTAGCTGGGCTGAGCTGCTGAGGTGTATTCATAATGATATCATTATTTCCACACGTGAGCATCAGAATGCCCTGTGTGTTTAAACTTGTACACTGCTGGCTAAAAGAAACCGGATCCACCTCCACCAGGCACTCCACAGGGTGGGAAACACGCCTCGAGTTCGGGGGGGAAATAATTCCACAAAGGGAACACGTGAAAAGGCCACAGGAGTGCACCACTGAAAAATACATAAAAATGCAAATTTCCCTAAACTTCATCTTTGGATGGACTGAAGCATAAGTGAGAACTTCAACAAAGCTATAGAAAAAGATGACAGGTCTGAGTTTCAGAAATTTAAGACAGCAGTAGGATTAGACACTTTGGGTTGTCTTCGCATACATTTCTTATGGGAGTTAATTCCATTTGACATGCAAGACCAAAGCAAGATTACAGAGGCATAGCCCCATGGCGAGGTGTATGCTGTAGCTAAAAGCTGGGATTTGAATAATTGTGCAGGCTTACTCCAAGAATCAGGCGAGAACAGAATGAATGGATTATTACAAGGAACTTTGTACATTTTTAACTGCTGGACTTAATAAAATACTCTGTGTGTAAGACTGGTATTACGGTCCTTTGCACTCACTCTAGTTGAAGTTTGTGGTAGGATCTATCAAATAGGAGACAACACAGAAGCTGTTAAAGAATGTGCAATGAAGAACTGGGAAGGGCCGTGCCCCATGCCATTTTCTGAGGGACGCAAATTTGGAGAGCTTTAGTTCAAAATATTCAGGCCCAAAAAAGTTAAAGGGAATTCATTTCCTGCACAAAAAGAAGGTGGAAGGAACACAAGAGATTGGATTAAAAAAATGAAGGGAAAAAAAAAAAAAGGAAAAAAAAGAGGCAAGTTTTTATTTCACTGTTTCAGCTTGTTAGCCAGATCATTTATTACGGAGAAAGATTACTAATCCACACATCATTTTTTTTTAAATTGACCTCTTCCCTTTGTGTCTGTGGAAGCACTTGTCTGTAAAAGGAGGTAATAGCTGACTGCTCCTTAGAGTCAGTGATGCTTAATTAACTGTCCAGTGAGAATTATTGAAATACTTATATAATTCTTATTTAGCACTCATTAAAGTGAGGGATACAAATGCTGGACAATGAGAGGTTCAGGAAGGCTTTGAAAAGAGGGAGTTAGTACTCTAATAGCAAAGAATTATGAAAGCCTGCCCATTAACAGTAATAGAGCAGACCTTTCATTTTAAAAGTCACCGACTCAGATCTGGACTTATTTGATATTTTTTTAAAAGATCCTTCATCCAACCCCCAGCAATAGACGGTCTCCTGCCATTGCTACCCAGATTGTGCAGCAGGTGAGCCAAGGAGGGAACTGGAGCTCCTCTCCCTCCCTGTGCCACTGCTGTGGCTGCTCAGCCCACGCTCCCTCAGCTGGTTTGGCACAGCTCCTGTCCCCCCAGCTGCCCACAGCCCCTCAAAATTCACCAGCTGCTGAGAGGCCCCACCAAGTACAACAGAACCAGTGCAATGATTTGTACCACATCAGTACTTTCCTTGCATAAAACACATCCATGATTATCACTGCATAGAAACAGCATCTCAGGTGATTCCCATTTTGCCCTAGAAATAATCTCCATTTCATTTCAATGGGTGCTTTGGAAGTGTGTGATGAATATCCTGAATAATTTGGCAGCTTCTAAAATGGAGATGAAGAGGCTGCTGGGTATCAAGCAATGGCAAGGTACAACCCCACCTACAACTTACTCTGTAACAGGCTGCAGTACAAAAAACAAACTAAATTAATCAGTAACCTCTGTGAGACAGAATATGCACGTACACCTGATATGCCCAATCAAATATCTTCAGAAATAGATGGCTAATAAGAATCAATTGGCCCAACTTCAGAGGGATTCTTGTTGCCCCATTGGCTTTATAGAGGTCCCACGGATCAACAGTTTGCCCTCAGAAAATTCACCAACAATAAAGAGCAAGTTCACCATCGCTGTGTGGAGGCTTTGCTGGTTCATTCCCCCACAGAAGGTGTGCTGCATTCCTCTCTCCAATATGGATATTGTCAAAAGTTCTTGAATCTACAGGAATTCACTTAGAAATGAAGCTCAGATATCCTTTCTATTCATATAATGATTGATGAAACACGAGGGAAAATAAATTGAATTATGTTAAATCTCCCAGGGAAACATAATTAAGCTGTAAAGCATTCCCTTGAAATCCTTGTAGCACTCGGGCTGTGTCTCCTACTACATGATCAATAATAATATTAAAGGCAATTATTTTGAAGGACTGGCATGAACTTTCAGCTTTTACTATGTGTTATACTATTAAAAGCTAAGGATTTGCTTGGCTCCAATATCTGTGAAATCCTTCCGTAATTCCAGCACAAGGCTTCTAATGCATCATGGCTGGGACTTTTTTCCTTCTTTCTAGGTACCTAATGCAGCTCTTAATTCTAAAATCTCTGTATGTCTGTGTATAGATCAGATTATGACATTACAGAAACCACACAGAACACAGCAAACATTACATCCTGACCCTAAATCCAGAAGCTGGCCAATTGCATGGATTATTCCAGCTTTAATCCCACTTTAACTGGAGTCATAAGGATTAAACACCTGTACACGTCAACTTGATTAAATGACCACTGACACGTGCCTCCATCACCAAATCAAAACATGGCAAACACCTTCAGTTTGTCAAGCAGAAGATGAAGCAAGAATCCTGGGAGAAAAATCATGGCAGATTACTGTGGTGAGTTGAGGGCCCACTATAATCATTTACTCTTTTATCTCAAAAAAGCTGGGGATCAGGAAACAGTAGGAAGAAATAAAATTTGATACTAGAAGGAAATAGTACCAGCAAATTTTCCAAAGGAATTTTTGTCATAGATAGAATTTGTGGACAAAAAGACCTGGGAAAAAAACTTGGTTGGAGAACCATTACTTTTATTGTTGCAAAACATTAAGTAGATGATGATTGTGTGCTATTAATACCTACAGATAAATATAAATGATTATTGTGTCATACACATGTATTTTTAATATATATATTTATGAATACATATGAAAGGCTATAAATATATCTTGGTTTTAACACATCTTGACCAGAAACACTAATTCAAATGCAATTGTGAAAATGACATAAAAAGCAAGTTTTGAGCAGCTCTAAAATTCAGTCCCAGGCATGATCCCTAAAGAGTGACCAAGGCTTTCATCAAACGTCATAAGCTCTGAGCTGTGGATGTTTCCAAAGAGAACTCTCACTGGGCAAACAGCTTCCAGTTCCAGGAATGCTTGTCAAGCTCACAGGTATGGAAGGGAGATGGACTTCTCAAACGAATTTGAAAGTATATATTACAAGGAACAAAAAAGGCTTCCTCAGAAAGCAGACATTGGATTTGGAACACTAAATACTATTATGAAAGCATCAAATAGAGCAACAATAATTAGAATACCTTGGTATTCTGGAAACTGCAAAAATAGGTGTAAGTACCAGGATCCAAGATGTAAATAAGTCGGGTGTTTTCTTGTTCTTTTAACAACAGAGGCATTGAGAAGGCAAATTTCAGACCCTGCAGAAGAAGGCACATAATTTCTCCACAGAAAGATTCATAAATGAGTTTTATCCTAAGAAAGATCAGAGTAAAATATACAAAGCAAGATGACATAATGGGCAGTAGTTTAAATGCAGCCCCCAATGGCCCCCTGTTCTGCAAACCAGGCTGTGGGTAATTGAATGTAAGACGAAGCAAAAATACAGAAAAGGCCAAGCTGGAGAATAAAAATGCAGTGTGTGTAACAGCACTGAGAGGAGTACAGCTCTGTAGAACTGATTAATAAGAAGAGCAGTGAACAGTACAGAGTGGATTTGCAGAGATTAGAATGTTGCAGGATTTGTCCAAAAGATTGTATAAAGTTCTTATTGGTTTTGAATTTAAATAGGGTAAAATTTATCTAACACTATTAATGCTTCCCTTTGACCTTTAAATATCTCTTGCCTCCACCCCCAAAAAGGACACTTTAAAGCACAGTGTGTTTACCCTGCACTGTTTTACACCTCCTGAACACACGTGTGTCCATGTACATGCGTGTGCATGGTCTCTTCTACTCCTCTGCACCGTCACAGCCATTATGGACAAACTGACTGACACCGGCAGCCAAAATCATGAGGACACACACTCTGATAAACCTTTCAAGTCATGTTCCTGCATTAACAAGGGCAGAAATTCCAAATAGGAGACAACAAGGCAGAAATTTTTGTTTCAAAGCTCTCACAAACATCCCAGTGGGTTGGACGTTCTAGCACATGGCAGCTCCACCTCAAAGAAGTTTAAGTCAGCAGTAAGACATTTTTATAAAGTTAGAAAACATAAAAATGGATTGGGCAGTAAAACTGAGAATGATATTCAAAAACCCAGAAAACAGGGAGCAACAGGACACTGAGTGAAGACGGTAGCATCAGAAAAATACAACATTCATGACAAGTTAATGACAGAGACCATCATTACCGACAGAATTAAATATTTAATGGATAGATTGCAGGAAAGGCACAAGAATGCAGATTTAATTTTCTGGTTATAGTGCTGCTTTCAAGATGTCTCTGAGGCAAGACTACCATAGACCAGCTACTGTGTTTTGGAGAACATATAACTCTTCACCACAGGAGATAAGGAGTTGTACTCAGTCTGGAAACACTCACAGGAGCTACATAAGGAGAAAACAGGTGGGGTTTATTTCCTCAAGGTGATATATTTTCCATGGACTTAAAATCAGGAGAGAAAGCCACAAGGACAAAGAGTGTTCCTAAAGCCAAAGCAAATCAGGACTAGATAAGAGAAAACATGAACATATTAAAACTGTCCAAGCCCTTTCAATATATAAACACATTACCAACAACAGAAATGCTGGTTTTCAGTCCCCAACCTCCTGCCAATGTAGAGGGGTGAGACAGGATTTTTAAGATGCAACGAATAGCAAACCGGGTTTTCTCATCTGACTTTCCCCGTCTAAAAGATGGAAATAAGACACCCCTCTCCCTATGAAGCCTGTGGATGGGGACAGGCAGAGAACAAAAGGAATCAACCTGAGGAGTGACTGTGCAGAGCCTTGAGGATTAGTCTAGAACATGGTATTTGGGAGGAGAATTTCACATTACACACAGCCAGAAAGCTGGAGAGTTGGCTTAGGCGAGTCCCCCTTTCAGCCAGCCTTAGCTAGTGCTCCTCTGGGCATTTTGGATACCCCTGTGAATTCCCCTCTGGAGTCTGAGTAAATTTCAGGCTTTGGAAAAAATATACATAATCTGTTTAATAGATAAATGATTAAAGAAGACAATAGTAATTTTAAATGTAGGTTTTCCTGCCTCCACACACGCTCACCAATGGCTTTTCCTATATACAAAGCTGACTGAAGGGAGGGGTGGGAATGAATAACAAATTGGTGTGATACAATCACATCACTCACAATCACATAATGGACTATATCCCAATTTTCTAAAGGCATAAAGTATCCTCATTAATACGATAAGTGCAGCAGTCAAATCAGTACTATGATTTTATCAGGGTTTTTGACTGTACATGAATTAGAATATAAAATGCATACAGAATTTTTAATGGGAAGGCTTTAACATTCTATGAATGTATTTCTTACTGTCATTTACATCACATTAAAGTGAAATTCCACATAAAAGCAGAAAGAGAAGACTCTACATCCTAAATTACAGTTTTTCATAGTTGTCATGTCCACATACTGGGAATCTTATTCACAAGTTGTAATAATATCTTAAACCTGGAAAGGGTGTGGTGTCGCTCTGTTTGTTTGGTATGGCTGGCAAGTGGAGTTGTCACACAACAAGGTCACATGGTCAGGATGGAGCCTACAGAGATTTTTTGGGGGATGCAATTGTTTTCCCTGCCTGTGCTACAACAGGTTGCTAAACCCCCTAGTTCTCATTCTTAGTAGGGCACCAAAACTGTTACCATGTTCAGAGAGATGTTGTTACCATCTTCTTTTAGCTCTTTTCCTTTTCCACCTGCTTTTCAGAACATTAGTTTAAAATAAAGTTTGCCATCGATTATTTTTCTTTAAACCCTAAGAGATGCATTTTGTCTTCTCTCTAAGTATGCACTATTTCTGTATGCATTAAATTTTACCATGAAAACTAGCAATATCAGTTTTTACAATCTGTTTTCTCAGATCCAGTAGTTTCATGCTGCCTCAGATTTGATTAATCTCAAAGAAAAAGAGGCTGTAAACTCAGATTTGTTTTATACTCAAACCACCCAGCACAGACCAAGCCATGTTTCTGACCAATATATTCAGCTGGTCTGAATTCTCCTCCCCTCGTTAGTTCCTTCTACAGGAATAGCAACCACTGGGTGCTTCCCTGGGTGCTGAACACACAGGAACCCCAGAAACTCCTAGGGGAGCATTGATATTCAAATGTGGACTTCTTTCCTTGATTAAAGCAAGTGTTCAGGTGTTTATCTTCTTTTGGAATGCTGACAAAGGCATCACCAATGTGGAATAAGCTGCACAAATCTAGGGTGTACCTTAACAAAAAAAAAAACAAAAAAAAACAAAAAAAAAAAGAAAAAAAAAAAAAAAGAAAGAAAAAGCTGGACTTTAAATGATGGAAAGTCATAAGGTCTTCTTTTCTGTTCTTTTCTCATTTTTCAAATACTGAATCTTAAATTCTGTTTCTGCTGCCTCTGCTCTCCACCTCCAAGATGCACTGGCATCTGTGAACACTTTTTTTCAGCATATTAGGATACAAATATTTGGGAGGAGGAAAAATACGTGACATCTAAGCACCTGGGGAAAAAGCTTAGGAAACATTACTGAATTCATGATAGAAGCAGCCACAGCTTCAGCTGCATCTCCTGCCTGTGAATTTACAGGTACTTTCAGGCCAGAGAGCAGCAAATATCACACTGCTATATTCAGGGTCTAGGAACCATTTATCCACGCCAGGGCAGGAATGTTGCTTCTTGAAAGAACCACACAGGCTGTTGCATATGATCAGTGCTGGTTTTAGTACTGCATAAATCACTAGAAGACTGGGGCCTGTTATTTAGTCAATGCAAAATAAATTTGTAGGAAGCGATACCTCGTGCAAGCGCCTTTTTGCAGAACAAACGCTCTGCAGAGAAGGAGATGGGGAAGTGAGAACGGTGCCTCTGCCTGAATGGGCTAGGTGCAGGTGAGGAAGGAAGGAACGCCTTCGCCCTCCTTTTGTCTCTGTGCAGAAAACCACACATCCCCGAGTCACTGCAAGGCTGTATTTTAAATAATCATCATTTCAGCTGCCTTCTGTACTCTGTCATATTGAGCAGTTTTCACCAGGAAGAAGCCAAAGTACTCCTAGCAGGCATGTCCCACTATTGCAAATGAGAAAAATCTACTACTGGCTAAAGAGGTGCAGAGGAAAAGCAAATCTCACCCATCACAGGTTTCTTAATCTGCCTGAATTCCTGTGTGAAGGTCTGCAAGTCAAGATTTTACTCTGCTTCTTCAAGTCTTTCTCCTCCTTGCCAAAATCCATATTGAAACCTCATTTCTATTACCCCACCTGTGGCTTGTTTTTCTTTTTTTGACTTCTACTTTCTATCCTTCCTAATTCCAGACATTATAGAATGAGAAAACATTGAGAGTAACTTGGAGCAAATATTTTCAAAATTAATTCTTCTGGTGTTTTCTGTCAATCCCATAACTCCTTAATGTTAGTTCCAGGTTACCAGCCCTGATCAGGGTGTGGCATTGCTGAGCATCCCACAGAGAACAGTTTACCTAGTCAGCTTTCACCTTGCTACAGCCAGAAATTATGAATATTCTGATTCTTGGGCTATGAGAAATCCATGCAAAACCCAATGTATTTCCATAGCTGATACGGCTATTTAATAACGGAATATCAATCCCACAGGTGTCCCCTTTTCCCAAGGCAGACAGCAACCCTGCGTTGCTGTGGTGTTAAGTGGTGTGGTATCAGTTTGCAGTATCATCTCTGAGGTGAGATATGAAACACAGGGCTGATCTCTAATCCTATTCATGAATCACAGGTATATTCTAATAAGTGTTAGGGCTGGCAGGCTGCATGGGATTTAATGTTGACTAAATCAGTTGCAACTCCAAAACCTACTTTGCAGTTTCCCTTGTATGTAGAAATGATCACATCCAGCTCTAAAATTGCTGGAATATTGCAGTTTATGCAGGATACTGCCATGGTGGAAGTGCTGCATTTCTCTCTAGGTGAGAGCCAGGAGGGACAGGATCATTTTCAAACCTGAACTTCTAAGGTAAGCAGTGAGACAAACCCACTCAAGCCTAGGTCTGAAAATTATGTTTGTGCTACTAAAAGGGTTATTTTACAGCTTTTTAGTGTGGAAGATACATAAATATTGAACATTTCATGAGACAAAGATACAGAAGCAGTATTTTGTAATTTTAAATACAATCTTTTTTGTCTTTCAGCATCTTTCACTTCTTCCTGTGAATGCCTTTGGCTCTAATGAGATATAACAAATGAAATAAACATGAAGAAAAAAATCAGAAACAAATGGGTAAAAATCGTTTTTACAAAAAAAAAATACAGTAAGTCGATGACTTAGTTTCTATCAGAAATTCAGTGGGCGCATACAAAAAATCTGATCAGCTGTTTGCATGTAAGAGATATGTGAATCTTGCCTTTACTTGACATTTTCTGATTAGGATTTTAGGTATTATTTCTGATGTTTTCTCAGATTGACATCCATGGTCTACTTTGATAATGAATACCCCAAGAGAGCACAGAGACAAGGCTGGGTCTCAGAAGCTTGGAGCATTTCAATCAAAGATGGTTTGTTAATAATAAAGTAAGAAAAAAAGCCATTTGCTTCTTTTGCAGTGACTGCAGCGCTGACCCTCTCTTGGTCCTGCTAGGCCTGTCTGAGCAACAGCAGAGTTCAGTGGTAATTAAAGCAACAGTGTTGTGAAAAAAGTGTGAATTACTTTTACAAGAAGACTTGGATGTTGCTACCGACTGACAAAGCACAGCAGGAGAACTCTGCTGGATATTAAAGAGCCATGGTAGTCACTATATTGTAAGGTGGCTTTGCAGCACAATGCAAAATTGTGACTTTTCACAAGTTTATACCACAGGAACCATTTGAGTTATCGGCTTAAAATCTAGTATGTTTTATAAGGAATATAGCAGACACCATAAAGGTGTCATGCTTGGTAAAATCCGGTCCTCTTTAAATTATGTGGACCCTAAATTCAATTTTTACCTTTCAATTATGACTTCACTGGGTAATTATTGCAATATTACGGCCTGAAGTGTTGTGCAAAATTACAGAAAGGGCTTCGTATTCCGACATCTCTCAGCAAATTAGTGCAGCGTCAAACAGCTTGAATTTCTATTTTGACATTTTCAAAACTCAAAAGCACAGCACCCCACATTTTTGGCATTGCACAGAGAATTATACCAGGTATTATACAGCAGCCCTGTACTATATAAATATCCTTTTAAGACAACATGGTTGTGTGAGGCAACACAAAGGACCAGTTCTGACAAATGCTTCACTATCTCAATGTTTCTTCTATAGTCACTGGGAAAAAATGCATGTACCAGCAGTTTATTTTCCTGTTAGAATGCAGTGAGAGCAGGGGACAGATCCTTAAGTTAGTTTTGTGCATATTCAGACCCAGTAAAGACAGCATGTACAAATACAGCCATTGCCATCATTCCCAAAAACAAAAAGGTTAGATCTCAGCCTGTTAATCCACAGAATAAAGGGAGGCAATCTTCACCACAATGGAATGGTGCTGTCCCTCGGGGTGTGATAGGATTGGATTCAACAGGCAGGACAAGGAGCTCCAAATTAGCTTCCAGTACAGTGTGAGGAATTTACATAACCAATAATATAAAATTCTCATGGTAAAATTTACATGAGAGCTTGAAACAGCGAATAAGGACTTTTCTAAATATTCATTTGAGCACTCTTGGCCTTACTCTGAGTGGTCCAGCTAATTTACAATTTACACAAAAATCACAAAGAGGAGATATTTACTTGCTTGAACTTTCCAAGTAGGGTTTGGCACTTTTTGTCCCAGTAGACAAAAGTCCAATGGAATTATGATAATCCACAGTCCCATAAAGAAACACAGTTCTGTATTTGGTGTTATCCCAGGGGTAGAAGCCTCGTTGCCCCACAAAAAAGTTCTTCCTTCCCAAATTTTTCAAAGACAGTTGGTGTGTGCTTTTCACTGTTCTAAGGAAAAGAGTCTGAGTGGTCCATAGGGAAAATGCTGCACACACATTCAGTTCTGCAGTTCTGGAAATATCCCAAGAGAAACCAGGAAAATGCAGGAAACAGAGCTGGAGGAAGAGGGACACAAAAAAACCCCCCAAAACATTCTCAAGGAATTTGAGGCTCCTTCTCCAGTGTATGTTCAAATGACTCCTAGACAATGGAAAGCAAAAATATTTCTTAATGTTATTCCACCTGATTTTTCTAGATTTTTAGGTAGGCAACATGTACCCTTTGTCTACGTCTCTCAATCTTAGTTGGCTCTTAAGAACTCATGCAAGTCCTCTGTGCTAAGAAAAATAGGAAAAAGCTTGGTAGAATTCAGAAATACAGTTAAAGAGAATAAACCTCCACCTAAAAGCTCAAATTCCCTGCACAGAAAAATAATCAGATCTCTAGCATCAGCACTGTAAACACAAAAATACCAAAACAAATGTTCATGAAACTAATCCCTTTAACCCTCACTGACTCCTAGGCTGCCCTATTCTTACCCCTGACTAATTCTGTCCTCGAAATGAAGACTCAGAGCAACACTTTTTCACTAATTCACAGTTAACAAACCCTTGATGCCTGTAAAAATAATAGTACATATGAAAAACCTCTCACTCCTACTAGCATATCATCTTTTCTTTTACTATTCATTCAAGGCAAGCTTGATTTTTGCAATGACCCAGCAAAAGATTTGATGATGTGCTTAATAATAAGCATATAACTGCTCATTTGCTTAAGTGCTTTGCTGGGTGAAGGTCAGAGTGCATTGAGCCTTAAAGGATGAAACCTTTTTCTCCCCCTGAACACAATTAAACTTGTAGCAAAAATGGATTAAATTGGAGCCCAGCTTAGTGCTCAGTTTAGGACACCAAGTCAGTCAAACTTCATTCTTTACCATAACACTGTGAAAGCCGCAGAACCTGCACCTGGAAATAACATCAAAAGACACAACCGCTGCCCTTCTACCCTGATGGATGGGCAGTCTCCAAATTACACATTGGAGCTATCATTCCTTGCTCGTGTTTTTGAGAAGGATGGATTGTGTAACTAAGGAAGGGGTTGGTATGGTGGTTTATTCCCAGCCAGAGTTACATGGATGGGTTAGGGCACCAGGGGCTTAAATTCCTTGTTCTGTCAAAGAAATCTGTGTGTTTACTGATTTTGAGGGAACTTACTTGTGCTCAATACCTGTCAAAAACCTTCAGCCCATGGAGGAAAGGTTCCCTGGATACAGGAATGGCTCATGGAGGAAAGGTTTCTTGCAAGACATCTGTGTGTGAGCAAGAGCTGCCCACCAAAGTCACACCAGCAGCCACTTGAAAGCCCAGAACACTGTAGAACCCAAACAGGGAGCAAAGGTAGTGAGAAAGACTTGGTTGCTCTGATCCCATTTTAGATCTTTCCCTCACAAAGTGAGGAAAAATGCAACATAGACAAATGCATGTGACCTGTCAGTCTTCAGCCCTCTTTGTCAAAGGGAAACAATGCCAACACAATTAAGTGACAGCCCCGTGCTAAATACACTGAAATAAAAGCAGGCTGTTGCTGCCTCATTCCAGTCACATTCTCCAGCAGTGGGTTTATCACTCCGCAGCACTGCTTGGCGGAGCCGCTATTCTGTGCCCGCTTTTTGATGAATTTTACAGTTAACCTGAGCTTCTCTGATCAATCAGATCTTTAGATATTCATAAGCCCAACCTTAGGAGGAGTCAGAAACCTTAATTTAATTATTATCCAACAGGCCTATATGAAAGTGGGCATATAAAAGCCAGCATTCATAGTAGTCAACAGTTTTCTTTAGAGAACGGTATTGATACTGCGTGACCTTTACAGAATAGAGAAGCAGCAGAAATACCTCTGACTGCTGTTTATGTGTAGACACATAAGGATCCTGAGATGTTACCAGGCAGCTCATATACCTCTTAAAGAACTTTCTCTACACTTAACAATTCTGATTTCTCCTCAAGTAGGGAACAAACATTCTTTTTAAATATTTTTCCTGTTTCAGAAAGAGTTTATGATAGTGTCCCCTTGTCTCTGAGCACCATAACACTCTTATGCTAAAAACATCAAGTCCCTATACACAAAGAGCTCTGGCAGAGGTTAATCATGGACTCAAACAATGGCACACTTAAATTCCAAGCACAGCATTGAAACCTCTTTCTATGCAAGCACAAGACGATCCATACAAAAGCAAATTTTTTTCCTAAGCAGCATGCAGAAATGGGCACTCCTAACATTGAAATCAACTCAAAAAGTCAGGCAGAAAAGGCTTTCCAAGATAAAATTACTTTACCTTGTAATTCCTTTCAAGGGCAGAACTGTATAGAACCAATCCTGACAAGTTCTGAATATCTCTTGAGCAGTACTAACTGTCTCATGTTACTTTTAAGTTCAGCGTTGCCTTTCCCAATCAGCATCAGCCCCAGAAGTAGAAGAGGAGGGGAGGCAGGAAAGATGAAACAACAGAGAATGATAAAGTCAAACCAACGCCTTTTGGGTACAACGCTCATGGACTGTGCAAAGAAGGATGAGAGCCCACAGCTGTTCCACAGCTTGGACTCCCTCATCACAGGTAGCTCTGAATGACACAGGGACAAATCGCCATAGAGAATATTAAACCTTTTCCTTTCTTCCTCAAAATAGAGAATATCCCACAACACTAAGCGTGATCACGTGACTGAGAAAGCAATTTGTTAAAATGACACAGCAGGTTAGGACCACTGTGACCACTGAGGTCTTTCCCTCACCCAAAAACGTGTACAAAAATACGTTCCTAACACACAATTTTTAAATAGACATGCTGAGAACACGGGTGCTCTGGGTGGCATTCCATCACTGCTGCTGCACCTTTTAATTAGTGTGTAATGAACACACTTATCACCGACACCACATCTTTTATCATGTTAAACTGTTGAGACATTCTGCTCTAACCATCAAACACACAAAATAGCTGCAGCAAACTGATCCCTCGGCAAAGTCAGCCAAGTATAATCTGTGGCCATTTTACGTGCAATATTCCCCTCTAGTGCAAATATTGATGACTTCTTAGCTTGGGGGACTCACACAAAAAAACCTCAGAGATGAGCATCTAAAAAAGCAAAAATAAATAAACAGATGTCTCTTTCCGCTCCAGATAATTCTGGGGATTTTTTCTAAAATGAGCTTTATCTCAGCACTGCCTTCATGAGCTAACAGTAGGTCTCATAGAAAGCTTCAACTTCCCCAAGAAGAGATCACACCTTTCTGTTACATTACAGATAAAACAGTTCAATTCTCACCATGTTCAACTCAAAATATTACACTATAAAAAGTACATTTTTGTTTTAAAAAGTACCTATGGATTTGTATAAAATAAAGGTACAAGCATTTAAGTAATTTACAGTCTTCCAGTGCTCACAAATTGCAAGATGTGCAAGCAGATACAGGTGAGTTTAAAAGAGCACACAACTTATTTTTATCATGTCATGTGTCACCCTAACAGGATGATTTTAACAATTAGAACCTGATGTAAATTAACGACTGTAATAGTTGTGCTTCCAACTTGGTTTTGAAGTGGGATTAAGGGAGAACAGGCCTTGCGTGTGCAGGACCTCACCTTTCAGCCAGCAAATAAGAGAGTCACAGAGGCACGAAATGGGAGTTTCTGTCAGAGTGCCTGGGACTGCAAGAAAGCAGCAGAATCCCCAGTGATCCACAGTCACAAGAGTTCTATCAATTCTTGCAGAGACACTGCTGTTGGTCTCACCACCTGGTTGCCTCAGTTTATCACCTCATTTGCCTGCTTTGGCCATTTGGTGAGACAAGGAATGAGGCACAAAGGGGTGGCAAAATATGGGGGCACCAAGGGAATAAAAATTAAGTTATGTGATGTTAAACTAACAAAAGTGAATGTATTGTCTACACTGCTGTCCTGCTTTGTGTGCGTGAGGAGGTGCAGCCCTAATGCAACACTCTGGTTCTGACAGAATATTCCAGAGCACTTCAGTGTGCAGAGCTGTGCTTTCCCCCAGAGGAAACACAACCTCTGCATCCTGGCACAGCTCAGAACAGGAGTCCTGAGCAACATCAGTGGATGAAACCTCTGAGTGCAGTGATATGCACATGAGCTACACCCATGCAGACTGAGAACAGAGAAGATGACACACACGCAAATTAATATTATCTATTATGATAGCCATCAAATTATAATGCAAAATGAAGACTACTCCTCTACCACTTCAGACAGACAGTTCATTTACTCAGAGAGGTTCTTAGCATGAAAAGAAGAGCAGAGAACAGCAGCTCCCCTCCTGAGGGACATGAGCAAGGGTGATTCCATGGCAGAGCAGAGGCTTTACCCCCAGCTCCTGAAATCCTCTGTCTGGGCCAATGGGGCTACTCAGCCTCCAGGGCAGGGCACATTACTGAGCAAGCAGCACAAGTGTTCAGAGAGAGCTGTGCTTTTAAAGTGGTTCTTTTGTCCTGTCTGCAAGATGAATGCAGTTTGCAGAAACTAAGTTTCTTTAGCCTGGTTTGTACAGGTATGGAGGCTGGCAATATCTGCAGCCAGGCTGTGCAAGGTACAGCTCTTGAAGATACCTCATATACTGGTGTAAGTGGTAAGTAAAAGCAGAAGAAAATGATGACATTCTTCAAGAAACAGCTTTAGGTCCTTGAAAATTATTATTTCGGTTTGCCTGCAACTGTAAAAATGAGTTTCAGATAATAGCTTTTCTTTTATATAGTAAATGATAAATGAGCATTTAAACATTGACTCATCCACCAACGAAGATATAAAGAACATAAAAAGTCACTGTGCTAACAGGGAGTTTGAGAACTAAAGTTACCTGATTTTTCAACCTGGTGATTACACCATAAGGATGTTCATTCGTCTTTACTTCCACTCCAGCGTTCCAAACCGTATATATATTTCCACCAAAGACAATCAACCCTTTTAGCTTTGGCCATTTATATTTCTGAGCTAACCCCCACAAGAGCCTTCTGTTCCAAGTTCATGAGTCTTTTATGACCATAAAGACAATCACTGCAATATTCTGACCTCGGGATATCTAGAGAGAGCAAAAATACTAAAAAAACCCTCCACCAGTGTTCCCCTTCACTCACTCAGTACAGGATTAAACACCCTGAGAAAAAAATCCACTTTGATTACCAATAGCAGTTCACACAATCAACTCTGCCTTTGGTGTACATGTGACAGGAATGAGAAGGAAAATCATTACATTGGACCCAATATTTTCAAAAGGGAGGAAGGGAATCCAAGCCAAAATATTAAGAATATAAGAAGGGAGTTTTATGTTTATTAACATGCAAGTTTTCATTTTTCCTAGAAAATAACTCTCCAAAGCTTAATAAAGCATACTAAGGTGAGAGAAGTCCAGCCACAGAGAGTTCACATCATAACAACCATCATTTAACACATTGGCGAATTTTAACATTTCAAGAGACAATCTGTGATCACGGTGAGTCACAGGTATAATTCCTCATCAAGGTTTTATCTCTGTTGTCTCCTGCATCATGAAAGCAAACCACAAGTAGTAACATTTTATTGTGCTCCATGCACACATCTTATATAAGGTTTTTGGAGGCTTTGGGATGGGTTGGTTTGTTTGGAATCAAAAGCAAAATTACTCAGCGCAACAGTATAGTCTACATTTTCCATCTTCTGTTCCTTACCTTTCCCACTAACCTAGCTTAGATATGCTTGTCCAAAGTATATGCAGCTCTTGGAAAACAAGTCAAAATCTCAGCTAATTTTAGCAAATATATATTTTCAAGTAAAAGCACAGTTTTTACGTTCTGTTATCAAGTTCTTTGTTTTCTCCAGTGGATTCCTCCTACTCAGATGCTTGGCAGAAAGAGAATATTGCTGTAAGTTTTGGAAGTGCCCTGCACATAGCAAACACCACCATAACAAAAATAAACAAATTGAACTATGCAGACATTTAAAAGTAGAAATGAGTTTATAAAAACACTTATGGATCTCTTCACTGGAATCTTTCAAAAGAATCTCTCAGTAAGGAAGTAATGAAGTTATTTGGTTCAGGGGTGTGTTTTTTTCCCCTCTCTATTGACTGATGGATAAAAAATATTGACCTCATGAATTTGGTGAGACTTGCTTTCTAGCATTCAAAACCTTTGGAGAATAGTTGGCTGCAGCTCTGTGTGAAAGCCACCATGTCCTATAAATGGCTTCCTGTGATCTGAATGCTGAAATAAAAACCAACCAAAGATGCTGGAGAACATGAAAACTAACTGCAATTTCCAGTCTCTGGCACCGCAGCAGTCAGAGAGCAAGTCCTTACCCGGAGTAAAACCACAAATGAGAGCCAGAATAAGGATGAGAGGGGGAAAACACAAAGTTCAAAGTGAAATGTGCTCTTTAACATCCACACAAACTTTGTCCCTGCAGCTGAAAAAGTGAGGTGTTTGACAGAAATGCCAAGTTTCAGTTCAGATTGTCAAACACTTTCTGTTGCAGGACCCAACTTTAAAGGTGCTTCCCACTTTAATTTGGACTAAAATGTCCTCAGAACTATGTTTGGTACAGTTTAAGCAAAATCAGTAGGCTTGTTTCACAGGTGATGTTTAAGAGAAAACATTGATGTTGCAAATAAAATAAAAGAACCTCCCCAAACCCCATCTGCTTTATACTGCCCAAAAGAGCTAAGGGAGCAGCAAAGGGAGAGCTGGGATTGAGCACAAGCAAACACCCATGGAATTCCTGTCAGCTGCATCCCTGCCTTGCCAACCTTAAGGTGGCCTTTTCTTGTCTTCAGAGCACTTAACTTTGCACCCTCAGTGTTCCCTCAACGCGGGGTTTAAATGTAATATCCCACCTGCATGTGGGAATGAACAGCCACCACCCCAGCAGATTTCCAGCCCCAGTCACTCCCACTTTAAAAGATACGCCCTAAGGACTGACATACATAATTCAGGTTTTGGATCACAATAACCCCTCTGAAACCTCCTGTCTTAGCTGTCAAACAAATTGACCTTTCTCAGTTTAAAGGTGCTTTCTCATAGGAATCCTCTCAAAACTTAAAGGTTTTTAACATCCATCCAAGAAAAACAACATCTGAAAGCTTTTTGGACTTCACTTCTGGACTTTGGAATATATTCATTTGTCCTCAGTAGTGCTGGGGCTGCCCAAGGTCTTCAATCACTATGTCCGAAAAATAAATATGTACCACATCATCTCCCCAAAAATTCAATAAAATATATACAGTTAATAATTCAATAAATAATAGTCTTTAAGAACTCCTTGACATGTAACCCTGCATTTCAAGCCCTTTAAGTGAGGCAGCTTGCACACACACAGCCTCCTTTCACAGCCTCCACACACAATCTGAGCCACCAGACCATTTCACTGAGGTTCAGTGTTGGATGTAATTATACCTGAAACCTCCATTTCCAAAATGCTGAGCTTTGGAAACTTCTGCTGACTTTGAAAATAAGGCCTAACTGTACAAATAAATGCACCCAAGTATTTGATTGCTGCCTTCCCACAACATAAGAGATACGTGGTTGTTTTATACATCTTACCCCAAGCATTACTGAGGAACCACCATTAATAGCAATAAATCACTATCAATGAGTCTAAATAAATAAATTTCAGTAAGAATATGCATAAGACACCTAAATTTTACAAAATTTAACCTGTTTTTTTGTTTGGGGAGGCATGGGGAAAGGAAGTGCCTCCATAGAAAGGAGGTTGGAGATACACTGCAGACACAACTGTATGCCTGAGTGGCCTCAACTCTCTTTCTCTAGACATACAGAGCAACTTCCAACTGATCCCACAAAATTCCATTTTACACAATTAAAAAGGCTGCATTTTAAAAACTTCCCCTTTATCTCAACAAAAGACTTTCTACCAGTTACAAGTTTGGAGAGACTGACAGATCTTGCTTCATTTGCCACTTAGGAAGCTTAAAAAAACCAGCAAGAAAAAGCCCAACAGATAAACAGAGCATTATCACACAATATGACACAAGTTGTTTAGATCTGGTGTTCTTGTGTCAGCTGAAGCATTAGAAGGTTTCCTGGCACTCCTTTGAGTTCAGCAAATATCTACAAGTATATCTTGTTTAATAACATCATGGTCTGGCTGTACCAAAACTGCTCCTCAGCAAACCCTTCCTTCTCATGTCACTTTTCAAATAAATATTTGTAACACTTATTTTGGATATTCTCAGGTTCACTAAGACAACACAGGATTCTTTGTCCTTTATTTATCACAGATCCTTTCCTAGTACATAACTTATAAAGAACTGCAGGATAAAGCCAGGAGACTCTATGAGAGCTTTCAATTGAAGCTCTCAAACACAGACTACCTCTTTAAAGCTTTTTTCCTGAATAAATTTGATATAGCCAAGCCACTTATAAACTGCTGGATCATGTCTTCATCCCTGGAAGAAGCATGTTTCTATAAAAAGGAAGTATAATTTGGTAACAGAACATCAAACTAAAACCCACAGCTTGGGTGAAAGGCTGGATGTGCGAAGTCAATGGCACAAGTTTGATTGACTTCTGAGGGAAGCCACCTCTGGTTCCCTCAGGTGCCACTGAGCTTTGGGCACTCTGAAGGGTGAGGAAATGGCAAACACTTTGTCTTTCCCTTCACCACATAGAGGGGCAAAACAGACTATTCCTCTAAAAGCCTGATAAATAAAACTACCTTTTTTTTTTTTTTTTAAGACACATACTGTATTGACATAGTAGCTACAGGTGCAAATCTGGGCTTCCACTGAAAATAAAAAATCTGTCTGGTCAGGGTTTGTTTTTAATGGTTTTCCATTTCCTTAAAACAATTCAGGCCAACTATAATGGCTAAAACTTTCAGCAGTCCCACAAGCACAGTGGCCACCAGCGCAATTCAAGTGCAAATTTTCAGGGAAGAGTCTTAGAACTGGGTCTTTGCTTCAAAGGCATCTTTGTGCAAAACACTCCCCACAAATTTCACAGGCTGAATTCAACTTGAAAGACCACGATCTGCAAAAACGCTCTGTATTTTCAGGAGAAACTTGCAAAACTTTAAGCATCCATTACCTACAGCAGCAGACACTAAAGTGAGGTCTAGCAGTATTCAGCTGCTTCTTCTGCTGGGATGTAGGATGGAATCCCTGTGGTTGAGTGGAGATGTACAGAGGAAGTTTTCCCTTCCAAACTCACAAGGAAAATGCAATGCTGGAGAGTGACTACAACAGGAGCAGTTTCTAAGATATATAAAGGTTTAAACATCTCCTGTAATGTGCTTTAGGACATCTGACTGCCATTTCAAACTAAAAACAAGAACCAGGTCGTACACACTTGTTTTTGTTGAAGACACCTTCTTCTCCTTACATGAGGCAACATACCTGGTTTAACCACTGAACTCAAGGAGTGTAAAACCCAATTACTCTTTTAAGTTATCAAATTTAAGTGTTTCAGCATGGTAATTGTGTTTGAATTGCAGTATTGCAGTGACTAAAGTGTATTTTAACAACTTATTACCAACTCCTGATCCTATGCAACATCATAAATGTTGTTACAATGACATCCTTGCACATGTGTGGACCGGATCACTCACAGTGATGGAGTGATTTATACAAAAGGTATGGATAACATAACAGGAACAGTTACCCTGAAAACCTCTGTTCATCTCCAAGAAGGGAAGATGACAGAAAGCAAAGGTACAAGGAAGAAATCTGCTGAAGGTGCAAACAGAGGAAAGATATGACAATAAAAGTGTAAAAATTCTCTTGAACTTCTTTTGGACTACCAAAACAACCATGGAAAATACACAAACATTTGTCACTTTCCTTACTTCCACATAAATTCTTTCTGTCCCAGACCTGTCTCCCTGCAGGTGTTCATTCTTCCATCTACTGCCTTGCCTATTCTGTGTCCATCCGAAATCCTGCTGTTCTCACACAGACTTCAGTCAAGGTAAGTTTGAGTAACACACAACCAAAGTCTGAATATGCAGAAATTTATAATATTTTACCTCTTTTTTGCTTTATTTCAGTTCTTTTATTCCCATTTCACAAAAATTTACATATGTTTCCATTCATGTAACTCTGAAAACTCAGGTTTTCTCTTCTGATTTTAAAGGAAAATATAATATATTTAGTAGTTTATTATCCTATGTGATTGCTGCCCATTCCTGAAACTGCAGCTATTTGCAGCTGTAAATTTTCCATTCATATAGTTGCTTAACTTCAATGACAATTTTAGATTCAAATGAATTTACATGATGAAATGAATTGGAATATTAAAAATAAAACTATAGAGTGATAAAAGCAATGTAGATATTTTAGATATAACACAAAGTTTTTAATTAAAACACAGAATCTTCAATTTGCTCCTAAATAAAAGAGTAACCTTCACTTGATTGATTCTAGGAGTGTTGCTGATATATCTTGTTATAGCAGCATGAATCACATATTAATTAACAATTTGAGTAATTAAAATGTTTTTATTCTTTAAAGATATTAGAGATGGAGCCAAATATCTATCACACATGTGCAAAATTTATGATATCCAGCAATGAAGGAAATTTAAAACAGGAAATTTAGTCTGGCCGGCTACTACATGCTAGGTGTTAGGGCTTTAGCTTACATGTTCTGTAATAGTATGTACAAACGGAGTTGATCTAAGATAAATCTGCAGTTCATGAGGATATTTCTGATGTAATCCTTACAACTAAAGGTAAATGAAGCCCTTACATGTTTACAGGGAATCGACCAGTGTTTACAGCTTCTGTCAAGCACCAAAAGCAATTATCTGTGTGCAGAACTTACCTGTCCAGCTCTGCTTTCCTGTCTCAGAGCAATTAAGAGAATTACAATACCTCAGCAGTCCACACGTGAGTTTTCCTCACATACACCGTGGTCAAACCCCCCTTGCTCATGCCAGCAACAGCAGGAACACACACTGTCACCAGAGTCACTAAAACCAAACTGATTTTATGACTTATATAGAATGAGTGCCCTCAGTGTGTGCCTTCCCCTAGGACACTGCTCCCAGTGTGGGCTCAGCCCTCAGGCCAAACCAGCTCCCCTAAGGAAATGCTGCCATCTTCCACAGCCTTCTCTGTCTCCCTCACTGGGGGTTCTCCCTCCTCCCCTGGGGACCCTGGCTCCCTTCAGCCTCCTCTCCCAAACCCTTTTTCCTCACCTCTAGAGCTCAGCCCATCTGCCCAGGACAGATTTCCATATTTTCCCACACGCTGCCTTCCAGGAATCCTGGGTTCCAACCTGTGCCAGTAACTCAGTGCTCTGCACTGCCTCCTCACCTTGACCTTCATCGCTTATTTAACCTCTTGCTCCCTCTAGTTTTCCTTAAATTCCTTTTTTAGTATTTTCTGTCATCTTTATTTTTACCCTTCTTCTCAGAAGCTGCCTTGTACCTGTGGGTGCCCAGGTGCCAGCAGGGCTGGGAGGGGCTGCCAAGGGCTGCTCCTGCTGGTTCCGGCCACCCTGGCCCAGGGTCTCCCTCACCTCAGGGGAAGGAAGGGGCGGGAGAACAGACAAAATGTCACTCAGCAGAGAAGTGTGAGGGAAAACGTGAGGAACTGCCCTGCAAGACCAGAGCGGAGAAGATTGGATGTATATTCCCAGACTTCTTCAAGGTTCTCATCAAAAAACCATCCTGAACACCTTGACAACTTGCACGTTATGCTGCCAGTGCTGAACTTTTGGTGAAAGATACATATGTACATAAATTTATGTCACGCCAAGGAGCATAAAAAATACAGGTGCTGTATATTTTGGTACACAGCTTCTTGCAAATGCTGGCCACAACAGGGATTTCCTTGAGTACCCATACATATTCTGGTTTATTTTTTAATTCAGTGAGCACTTTGCTCTTATTCTGCTTTCTCCACCAAATCAAGCAAAAACCCAGCAACCCTTTCCTACTAATCAGGAACTGTAGTATTAAATCAGGATCTTTAATACGAGCACACTTCAGACAATCCCTAGCAGTGTCAAACCACAGCGCATAATATAACATAATATCAGTATTTAAACCACCATCCCAATCTGGGTTGAAAACAAGGTATTTCTCCGTCTGTGTAACACCTTTCATTCCTCCTCAATGGGAAGAGAATGGCTCAACTGCAGATCACAGATCTTAAACAACCGGAGTCAAGTTGCAAAAGCCGGTGTTAGCAGGTCAACAGTTTGAACTCCTTTCTCTACACATCTCCACTTGCCATCAGGTCAACACAAATATTTAAGGGCTGAGCGCAGCTGTGAACAAAGCGAGCCAAGCGCTGCCGAAGGGGCACGAATCCTTCCCCCTCACACATCACAGCAAAATCCCCGAATGCTGGGGCTACTGTCCCCTTTCCCTCTCAGACAAAATCCACCTGATGGTGGAGTCAGCCCGCAGGTCTCACAACTCCTCTGTGTAATTTCAAATTCTTTCAAAATTCCTCTACAAGGCTGACACCACCTTCGTATTTTTTCATAATACTTCTGAACAGCAATTTGAGTTTTATTTCTACCAAATCTTGTTTCCTACAGCCTGATGCTTACAGAATACTGTTCTGGAAATAGAGACTACAGACTGGTCAGATACTGGAGGACCAGCTAACACAGAGACATGTGACTCCCCTTAGAGTT